>CAJVPT010006151.1:0-11329 GCA_910592055.1 Acaulospora colombiana
AGTTAGTTAGAGATATAGCTTTAGCGACACATATTAATGTATAGTTTACAAAGGTTTAATAAAGCATACCTAACTAATCTGACAGAGGGTTAATTTTAAAAAAAAAAAAAATATATATATATATATATATAAATCTATTTTAGACAAGTCAAGGTATTAAAGCATCCATTTGTAGGTAGCTTTACTTATGTGACTTATTGTTGAAAGAAGTTCTATTACTCTATTATTTATATCTATATTATCCTTCTATATTCATTATTTCTATAGATCCTGGATTTATAACATAAAATCTTTTTTATATTTCATTCTATTAGATATTTTTTTATAATACTTATTACAGTATGCCTATAAAATATCCATATAGAGTCTTAGATATTATTTCATCTTATCAATAATTTTTTATAGAACTTATTATAGTTTATCTATGAAGTAACTATATAAAGTCTTGAATAGATATAAATTCAATAAAAACTTTCTTCTAGCTAATATACCTAGGTTCTACTAGTCCCCTATTTTTTATAACTTTTGTAAATATTCAATCTATCTGCAAAAACTTAATAAAATCTATCTTATAACAAGATAACTTCAATATTAAAACTAATAAAGCATTTTATAATCTTTTAGATATTCCATAATTAAACAAGATCTTGATCAGAGGTAATAGTAATTAATATTATAGGACAGATAAAATTTTTCTGTACCATCTAGGCTTAGATAGTATTGTCTTGCAACTGGAAATAGTACTTGATGACCTGGGAGTACTACCACTGTGTTATTGATCTATAGGTTAATAAAAATAGTTGTATATGAATATTTGGTATTTTTCTATATTTTTAAAAAGTATCTTAATTTTTTAATAATTGTAATTAAGTTTAAATTAATTAGTATAACAATTTTAGTTTTTTTTTTTTTTCTCTACTTCTTACTTGAAAATTTTCTTTTTTAGTAGAAAGTATAAGTTTTTCAATTTATTAGATTATATATAATAAGTATTAAGATAAAAAATTTTTTTCTCATTAATTTTCTTTATATATTATAGAATATTTTCTACTTTATTTAAATTGAAAGTTATATAAGTATTGTTATTAAAAAAATCTATTTGAATAGTTTTATATTTTTGAATATACTCAAGATATCTTGAAGATAGATTGTTTTTTTGTTTTTTTTTTATTTATTACTAGGATAGCTATATATGCTTTATTACATATAATATAGACTATATTATTTACAATATCACTAAAGTTAAAATAGTAACTAACTCACTTGTCTTAATTTATTTTCAAACTCTAAGTACAACTTTAGAAGTGATTTGTTACTTTATTTATAGTTTGGATAAATACTCTTTTACTATAAATATCATTACCTACAACTTATTATTGCAAATTACTGGTCAAAGTTCTGGTTGAGCTTAAAATTCAACCATTTTATATTACTTTTAACTTCTATTATTATTATACTAGTTAAACCTTTTCCTGGATATTTTTCTTCAGTTGGTTTCTTTCATCTCTTGAATTTCTTGTTTTTCTTATTAAATAGAACTTTGAGAATCTTCTTATTTTATTTTTTTGTTTATATTATTTGTTCTACACTTTTTTCTTAAAGTAGTTTAAAATCTTTTTTTGGCAATGAAGTATCTATTTTTTGATTGCTATTTCTATCTTTTTTTCTTTATATTCTAGTTCACCAGCTTCTATTAACAAGTTTTTTATGATCAGATATGAAATAAAACTGATTGAGTCTTGACTATTTTCAAATAGCTTTCTTATAAGCTTTGTTGATTATATTTCTATTTCTTTTATTTCTTTTTTATCTACTATTAGAATATTAATATATTCTTTTTGAACTTAATCTTTTTATTTTTGTCTCTTTTTATTAAATTTATGATATATTACCTCTATTTCTCTTAATCAGACTTTTTTTATCATATTTTTATATCTTGGGTATTCTATAAAATATTATATTGTTTTCTCTTGTTTTTTATATACTAAACAGTTATATTTGTTATATAGATCTGATCTTCTTATTATTAGCTTGATTATTATAAATAATTTCTTATTGATTAATTTAATCAGAAAACTTTTCTACTATGAGCTTTTAAAAGAAGTGTTCTATATACTGTATATTTCTTTTTTAGTTTTTCTTATTTTATATTCCATAAATAGTTCTGTTAATTTTCTATTTGAAGGTTCCATTTGTTTTTAGTTTGATTTTATTGTAATCAATAGTATATTATTGTTTTGTTATTTATTATTTTTATAAATTGTCTTATGAGACTATCCAATATTATATCTTACTATTTTACTTCTATAATAATTTTATTATATTTATAGTTCTTTTACTGAATTATTTAAAGGATTTATGCTTCTTTGTTCAACTTATCTACTATATCATTTTTCTTAATATTAATATATATCTTAACTTTAATAAATTTTAATTTATGTTTTTTATTTTAACAATATTTATTATTCTTGTTCAGAGAAATTAGTTTTTCTCTTTAAGCCATCTTATATATAGTAAGTTATTCTTGGATTATATTTTTTTAAATTGTTTCATTTAGATATATATGTTTGACTATTTATATAGATTTTAACCAAGCTTTCTACTAGTATTACCAATAGAATTATGATTATTACTATTAGTTTTGCTCTTATAGATAATAGTTAATTTTGTATTCCTGCTTAGAATCTACTTTCTTGTTTTTTACCACTTGTTTAAATCCATGTTATCTCCATTTTGGCTATTTCTTTTCTATAATATATTAGGGATTTATTTGAGTAAAACTGTAGTATCTCTTGTTCCTTTATGTTTCTTTTTAAAATTTCTTTAAACAGTTTTGATATATTCCTTTTTAATAGTATTCTTCAATAATTCTTGTTTTCTATTATTTAAATATTACCTATGATATTTGGTTTTCAAGTTTTTGAGATGTTTTGATACACTAGATCTTGTTTACTATTTTATTTTCCTGTATTTCTTTTTTTATCAAAATTTTTATATTTTTGGCTATTCTTATTGATTTATATTTGTTCAAAAAAGAAATCCCATGAATCATATCTCTTTTCACATTTATAATATATAAACTATTTGTGAGTATACCTTTTGTATATCTCCTATACTGAAACAAAATTGTTTCCTAATTTTCTGTTTGTTCTTTACAGTTGAAATATATTAATTTCTTTCTAATCTTGAAACTTTTTCTATATTAATTTTTTTAAACTTTTGTTTAGAATATACTAGGTTTTTTGTCTTTTATTTCTAATTGAATTGAGTTTTGAATAGTAAGATTTTTATAAAATATTGTATTGCATAATTTTCAAATAATTTTCTCTATTTTTTTTATACTAATAAGTATAATAATCTATTATACCAATTTAGAATTGGTTCTTTACTTGTATTCTAAAGTAGTTGAATTAATCTTCACTTTTTTAGTTTCATAGTTTTCTTTTCTATAATTTGATCTAAGTACATTAGTCTATATTACATAAAGATAAAATGGCTTTTCTATATATATATATTTTTATAAATATTCCTGAATTAAATTATTGTCTTTTTTTATATTCAAAGGTTTTATTTTATCACTGGTTCTAGAAAGTTATACCTAAATTTTTTGCAATTTTAAGTACTTATACTAAGAAGTTTTCCTTATCTACTATTTGATTTAGTATTTTATAGTTGAGCAAATTTTGGAGTTTTTAATATTTTAGCTATGTCTATTTAAGCCTGATAATTGTTGTGAATCCTGTTAAATCTTTATTATTTAATTTATTACAAAGACCTATAATTTGATTTTTTTTTTTTTTTAGTATCTATAGTATATATTTTTGAGACTATGGATTTTTTAGTGATATACTATACTATTAGATGTCAATTTGCATAATATATTTTTGATTTTAAACAGGTTCTAGAATCAAGTTGTTAGATTATTGCATATTTTTAATGATAATATATTATACACATTCAAAATTCTATTCTTAGAATTAGTATTTTATTTAAAATATAAAGGACTTGTTTATTTATCACCTTTTTCTTTCTTGATGTTCTAGTTATCAAATCAATTTTTCTATAGATTTTCTTCTTTATTTATACTGAAGTTTTTTGATTTTCTATCTATATATCTAGAAATTTTAATATATTTACAGTATTTTTATCTAACTCTTTTATCTCTTTTTTATTTATTATGGCATTGACTTTTACAGGTATTAGTTAGAATTATTAATAATAATAAGTATTGATTTATTATTATTAATTTGAGAGTTATTGACTTTATAGAAAATTCTTACTGTTTTCAAAATTTGTTTCATATCCTCTTTTGATCTGATTCTCTATGTAGTATTATTCATGAAAGATATTTCTATACAGTATATCTGGATTATAGCTTATATTCTTTCTTTCTATCAAAATTTGAATTCTATTTGACTAATATTTTATATTATTTGTCTTTGTTATTTTGAATTTTGCATAACAAGGAATTATAAAATATTCTTTATTGTAAAAATGAAATAATTTCTCCTTAGTCTATGCCATTTTTTGCTACTATTGATTCTATTAGATCATTTTCATATAGCATTTTAGATTTTCTATTTATAAAAAAAACTATAATGATTTTGATGAAGCCTACAAGAATTTTAACTCTTTCTATTGCCTTTTGTAACATATCTAGACTTATTATATTATATACTTTGGCTGTGTTATAGCAGAGTATTCACAATATTTTTTTGTTGTCTCTTGCTTTCTTATAAATATTATTTAACACTTGAATAAGGTTTGCTATATTTTTTTCAGGTAGTTTTATAAAGTTTGGACCTTTCAAGATGTCATGTATTTTGCAAATGTTACTTAATCTATTAATAAAGATTTTTGTGAAACATTTTTGAGCAACTTTCAAAAGAACAATTGATTTCATATTTTGTTAGTTCACAATTCTATGCTTTTGGCTTGGCAATTAGATAGATATGGATTTGTTTTCATTTATCAGGAGTAGTTTTCAATTCTAGAAATATGTTCAATATCTTTTGAAGATATTCTTTACCTTGGGGCTTAGTTTCTTGAGCATTTTATAGCATATTTATGACTTACCAGGAGCTTTATTATTTGATAATAATTGTAAAATTTGCTGAAGTTCTTTTTAAAATATAGGAATTAGAAGTCTTTTGTATTAATTATAATCAATATCTATCTTAAGTTTATACTCTTTTTTCTAGTTCTCAATCAGATAGTCAAATAAACATTTCAATTTTTAAAAGCTTTTCTATAATATTTTTATAGTTCTCTTTCTATCTTTACTTTTTTTGTTATAATGTATTCCTAATTATTATTTATAGTTTTAATTCTATATAGAACTATTTTGACTTTTTTTCTATCTAAAATTGAGTTAATATTTTCTATTAAATGTTTTTAAGCAACTCTTTTTGCTAATTCTTTGACCACATATAAAAAAGATATTTGCAAGAAGATTCTATACTTCTAGGCTAACAAAGTTTTATCACTTTCCTTAAATTAATTTGAAAATACTTCAAGCATTATCAATATTTCCTTTCCTTTTTGTTTATCATCCTTTTTAAACAAAAACTTGACCTCTAATAATACAATAGGTCAATGTAAATACCTTTCCTATTAAGGGCAAGAAAGTTCTAAAAGGAAGAAGAACTAATATACTGTTATCTTATATTATAGAAAAACAATATAGAGCTAATGATAATAATTAGAGATAACTTTCCTACTCTCTTTATCATGTGCTAACTCTAATAGTATTCATTCTTGATTTTTTTTTGACAAATTTTGCCTACTCTAGTTTGATCCTGAATTTTGAGTAATACAAAGTTTCTCATACCATGATTGGACAAATAAAGCTCATATTAGTAAAAGAAATAAATAAGCTTCTATTGGTCACCTTACATATCTAAATACATTTCCTCAATACTCATAAGAATCTGAGATCTATTATAAATTCTTTATATTGGATATGGGTAAATACAGGACATGAAACCTCCTATATCAATGGTTATCAGAAAAGAATAAGCTGCAATAGGACATATTGAATAAACAATAACTCTCTTATCTTTTATTTAGCAAATACAAACTGATAACTTGGATATTATTTTTTTGAAGAGTTTTGATATACCAACTTCTCTACTATAAACCAATATTAATAACATCAATCACCAACATCTATTGAACAAGATTCATATATATCCCTCCCTTCTTAAAATTTTCTTTTAACACTAGTATAGTTAAGGCTCTACATAAAGAATCTCAATATCAGTGATACTGGATACCTAGATAAATCCTTAGTATATTAGTTTCTCTTCTTAGGGAATAGTAATAAGTTACTCAATGAGGGCTCAATAGGTTTAAAATCTAAAAAGTATCATGGCATATTAGGTCTAGATATAAAATTTTAATGTTTAGTTAATTTGTTATAGTAAAGAGAAATACCTATACTATATAATCATATAATTACTCTATTTTGGTAGGGTAAAATATAAATAGTTAGCTTTATGTACTATTTGCTAATCTATAAATTCTTAGACAGTACAAATAATTATTCATCCCGGTTGTTCCTAAATATAATCTTTATTATAATAAAATATTGCCATAACACATGAATGAACTAGTATCTAAAAAAATTTTTTTTTTGATATTTTTAAGATTATCACATCTTTATTCTAATGCTTTTTTAATCTTTTCTTTAACTTTCTTACTTTCTTTATTTTAGCAAACTATTTTGAGTATTTCAATCATATTCCAAATTTTTTTTTGAATTTCTGATCAGAACTTGTTTTCTATACTATATTATAAAGATAAGTTTTTAATCTGAAGTCCTGAGTAGTATTTTTTCTTATGTTCTTATATAAATAAACTAAAGTATTGTATATTTTTATATGCTTTGATCATCTTTGCTTTTTTAAAAAATTATTAAGTTTAATGGCTCATCTGTATTTAATGAATTCAAGTTTTGATTGATACTTTCTTTTTTGATTTGATCTTATTTTCTTGATTGTAAATATGAAAAAAACTATTAAAATTATTTAATTTTCAAAACTTTTTAATATTTAATTTGCCATTGTTTCGTTAATATCTTGCTTAATTCATTTTCTAATAGTGGCTTTATTTTTGTCTTGGGTTTGTGGTTCATACTTTTCTAATATTTTTTCCATTGTTCTTTTATAGATTATTTAAAATCTATTATTTTGATAATTTTTTTAGGTTAGTTGGAAATTCTATTTTTTGAAAAGAAGTTCTTATGTTGCAACATCACTATTAATATTATGTAATAACTTTCTATTATATCCAATATATCTTGATTCTCAAAAAAAATTATCAGAAATTGTGTTATACTGTGGAATATCTACAAATAGTCCTTTATTCTCTTACTTATAGTATCTTATTTAGTAGATGATTTGTTTTTTTCTTTCTAGATTGTCTATATATCAATAAATTCTTCATCTTTAAGAAAAGCAAAAAACAGAATTTCTGATTTTCATAATGTTTAAATATTGCCTTGAATATTAATATTTTAGCTTCTATAGAATTATATACTGCATTAAAGTCTCCTATTATAACCAGATAAATTCTTTTTTTTTCAATTTTCTTGAATTAGTATCTTAACTTTATTTGAACACTCCTGACTTTTTTTTTGTTATTTGATAGGTAAATTTGTATTATATAGATTTTATTTCTTTTTATTCAAAAGTTGACTGCTATTATATATCCTTTCTATTTTTTGAATAATATAATTTTCTTTTCTAGATCTTTTCTTATTAACAAGCTATCTCCTTGTTATATATACAATATAAAAGAAATAATACACAACAAAACAATAAAGATTATTAAAAAAAATAGAAGAACAAGAAATAGATATAATAGGACTGAGTGAAACAAAACTTACTTTCATCAATAGTAGATGGATTTTTAATAATTAGTTCTTTTACAAATATCATTTTATTATAAATAAGAAAACTTAATTCTATTCTAATGCTCTACTTTCTATTATATCTATACTATCTATATTATCTATCTTTGTTTTTACTTCTCCTATTTTATTTTTATCTTTATTTTTAAATATTATCTTTTGTTCTTTTATGAATAAGTTTAATTCTTTTATTGTTATTACTTTATCTTTATTGTTTTTATTTTCATTATTTAATTTTCTTTTTAAGTTGTGTTAAAATAAGGATATAAGGATCTATTGCCTTCTAAATAAGTTGTTTCAACTGGTGTGCCTTTTAAAAATAATTTGCTTTCCTCCTATTTCTTATTTTGAGAAATGAATGGTTTTTTGTTTTCAGTTTATATATTCTATTATTGAGTTTTTCTAGATTATCTAGAATAGTTTATAATGGTTTTTGCTATATACTATTGTAATTACTAATAATATATATATTTTTTTTTCTATTTTTCTTAATATATTAAATATAAGTATTTCTATTTTGTATTCTCATTTTTTCAGACCTTTTCATATAATAATTAACTTGTTTTTATATATTATTAGTTAAAGGACTACATTACTTAAAAAATATGAGGCATTCATTAAGCTAATTTGAACTAAACAAAACTAAGTCTTAACTAAGTACTCTAAGTCAGATTTAGGAGACAATATTACATTTTTCTAATAGCTTGGTGTAGAGCCTTTAAGTTAATTAGGGTTATTCTCAATAATTTGTCATTATTATTATCTCAAAAAATAATAAATTGCTAAAGTTGATATTAGGAAAAGAGAAAATAAAAAACAACTTAAAACCTTTCAAAAGATTTTTGCTTCATTTATAGTCTCTTCTTGAAAGAGGTCTTGCCTAATTGAAATATTCTTCTTTGTTTTATTTGAACCTTAGAAGAAGTTTTCTTTGTTATCACCTGTAATATTAAATAAGTCATCATTTAAATATATACCAGATTATAATAATTCAAGAGAAACTAAAAGATTTCAACTTTCACCTTAGAAAGTCTTTTTATTACCTAAGGAACTTAAAAAAGTAATAGAATTTTTTTTTGCAGATCTATCACATCTTTCAATATTATAACTATTTTTGAAGGTTGAACATATGCAGTTAAAAAAAAACTTCTTCTAGAATATTTTTTCTTATATTACCTATAATATAATAAGAATACATAAATATAATCAATAGGAGCTTGTTTATTTTTTCTAAAACCAATATGTTTTGTATTAGTCAATTACCTTTGATAAGGATTTGTACTACTTAAAAAAAATAAGTCCTTTTGTCATCAAAAATCTCTATATATCTTTTGTTTCAAAGATGAAGAAGATCTTCAGGTACTTTACTATTGGTTTTTTTTTCTTTGAAAACTATCTTGCTGTTGATATTAAAGATGTTACTTGTCTTATTTTTGATTACCAGAAGTCAAGTTTTTGATTAAAGGGATTGTAAACAAGTAAGAAAGGATAGAAATAACTTTTGAAATCACACTTCAAAGAATTTTAAGAAAAGTATTAGGACTTTTTTAGCAAAGAAGTAAAACTTCTTGTGAATATTTTTTTCATATACTGTATAGTCAAAGATAAGTAAAAAGAATTTATTTAAAATATATATAAGTCAAGTTATTATAATAACTTATTTTTTAAAAAAACTCTTTCTACTAATTCCTTAACAATATACAAAAAAAATGTTCACAAAAAGTTTTATATATTTTTACTAATAAATTCTTATTACTTTTCTTAAAACAACTTGAAAGATAACTTTAAGAGTCCCTCCCAACTTCTCTTTCTTGTTTATATTCCTTTTCAAACAAAAACTTGATTTCTAGTAATCAATAAAAATCAAGAAACATCTTTTTTACCTATGGCAAAAAAGTTCTAAAAGAATGAAAAACAAATAGTGAAATACTGAAAGTCTATCTTTTAAAGCAAAAAAGCAATTAAAGATTTTGTATAGTAAATAAATGGATGAACAAAAACCTAAACCATAAAACATTTCTTTTCACTGTTTTTACCCTCTTAGAGTCACTTATATTTTAAAGTTTTTGAAGAATTTTGCCTATCTCAACTTGACCCTAAATTTTTAAGTAATACAAATCAACATAGCTTTTGCTAAAAATAATTGACAAACATGAAATACATTAGTAATATAATATAAACAAGCTCTTATTGGTTTTATTATATATTTTGATAATATCATTAGTGAAAGAAAAAGAAATTATTGATACAAACTCCTTCATTTCTTCAAATGAAATAAATCAAAGCAAAAAAATTATGAGGTCATTAAGATAGGCACTAAATTTTCTAGATAATGAAAAGGTAATTATTTGTTCAAGCTGAGATCTTCAACTTTTTATTATTCTTATTAGACGAAATATATGAAGGAGATTATTTTCTTATTCCGATTAAGCTATAAAACTAAAAAGCAAAAAAATATGAGACACTGTTCTTCTCTAGAATTGAAAATATATTTCTCCAGATATTATATGATAATATCATAATTGATGAAGATCTCTGATACTAGTCAAAACCCTTTTACTATTATAAGGCAAAAAGATTTATAGAGATTTGATTTTTTAAGTAATAGAAGATACATATCAGTAAAATTCATTTAACTAGTTGTGGCTCTTGAAGATATTGAGAGTTACATAATATGACTAAAAGACCATATAAGAACTTGTAATCTATTATCAACTATTTTTGTCTGCACATTGAGATATAAAATAAAAATCAAAAGAAAGGAAGTATTAAGCAAGACACTGAATTCAAATAGACAATAAGTACTTCAAATGGTCACAAGAAAATAAACAAGATTACAGCTAGATAAGTTTTCTTAGATAATTAAAAAAAAGAATAATATTCCAGAAGAATTGACTTTTAATAAAAAGAGATTTTTAGCAGAGATCCTTTGAAGAACATAAAGCACTTTTTTTTTTTTTTTTTTTTTATATATTTTATATACTGTATATGTACTTGTATAGTTTTAGATATTTCCTTTTTCTTTTATTTTCTCCTTTCCTTTTGTAGTTTCATGAAATCAGTTCCTTGAAGAATAATAAGTAGTAATAACCTACTAGCAATAATAGGTAAGTTAGAAAGATATTTATTCAAAATATATTATAAAGCAAAATATTGTCCTCAAGGTTGCATTTAGAGGCTAAAGCTTTTTTAAAAATTGAAAGCTATTGATGAGTGAGTTAGTATAAGATTTAATTTAACTATAATATAATTGTCTTATATATCCTATTTAATTTTCATAATAATTAATAAATATACTGTATTGGCCTGACCACTGGTTTAAAAATATATATACAGTTGTTTTCAAAAGTTTGAGTCCACTTACTATGTTTTTATTATAAATTTCAACTTTGACAATTTTTAAATCCTTAATTATAT
>CAJVPT010006152.1:0-11328 GCA_910592055.1 Acaulospora colombiana
TTTTTGTTTGAAAATGAATATAAACAAGAGGAAGGGTTTAGGAGTGTCTCTTAAAGTAAAACTTTAAGTTGGTTTAAGGATAGTGTTAAGACTTTATTAGCAAAGAAATTAAAAATTTCTTGCGAACATCTTTTTTGTGTGTAGGCAGAGAATCAGCAGAAAGAGTATTTATATAAATTAGCAATTAATGATAAAATGTTATATATATATATATATATTTAATCCACAGTTAGATCAGTATGGTGTGTTTTTATTGTATATATGTTAGGTATTTACAAATTGTTGTGACTTTCACATACTGACTTACTTATAGTTGAAAAAACTATTTTTCTAAATGCAACCTAGAGAATAATATTTTGCTCTTTTACTAATTTGAATAAATTCTCTAATTAATAAAATCATTACCTACAGGTCATTACTGTAGATTATTTTAGGTTCTGTCTGCAGTTAAAAACCAAACCACTTAATTCCATGACAAACCCAATCCTTAATAATTACTATATATATTTTTTCTTCTATTTCTTTATTATTCTTCAGGTTCGAATTCTCTGGAGGTAACAGCAATTCTCTTTGGTCTTGTTCAGTCTATTCATCAGGTCTGTGCTTGGGTCTCTTGTTTCTTTTGTTCTCTTCTGTAATGTTTTGCTTCTTTTCACATTCTATAACTTTGGTATAGCAAGTATTTCAGATCTCCTTTTTAAAGTTTGCTCTTATCTTTTGACAGAGTTTATCGATTATACCCTATGTATTTGCTGATGGGATCTTAAGCTGCTCTTTGAGATACTTCTTCAAGGAGGTGGTTTTACTTTCTTCCATATATCCACAAATGATATTGAAAAGGTTCCTGTCAGATTTCTGGATCTCTTCTAACCATTTGTTTATCTAATCAATTATTTTAGGTTGAGCTTTTTTCTTATCTTGTATTTTTTTAATAATGAGTTTCTTGATCTTTTTGTTTGTCTTCTGCCATAAGTTCTTCTGAGTTTTCCTAGTGGCTGAATATTCAAAAAGATGTCATAGTGTTTCTTCTTGAAGTTCACATACTGGACAAGTAGTCATGATATATACATCTGATTTTCTCTTCTTAAGTATCTATAAGACTGAAAGTTTATTGTAAAATAAGTTAGTTAGGTTGCTTTTGTCTTTATTGATTTTGAAAGAGGTATCAAAGGTATTGATTGGATTGAACTGGTTCCAGAAGGTTTGCCAATCTATAATTTTATTATTTTGGATCCAAAGATCCTGGATCCATTTTTGTGTTGTTCAGTCTAATTCAATTTTTTTCTTATTGAATATTTTAATGAAGTTTCTGATACCAATTTATATTGTGTATTCTTCCCATGCTACTATTGTAAGAACTCTTCCTAGCTTTGGTAGCTAATGTCAAATTATTGGGTTCTCCTACCTGACCTGTTTGGCAAATAAGTCTACTTGATTATTGAATCTGTTGATTCTGTGGGCTTTGACCTTTAGAATTTCCAGATTCAAGTACTAGTTCTTTTGTCTATCTTCTTGTAGATGTCTCTATTTGTAAGCAGATAGATTTTCATATTTTGACTGTAGTATTGCAGTCAGTGTAAATTGTAACTATTGTGTTTCGGGGGATTGTACACAGTGCAATAAGAATAGCTAGTATTTTAGCCCTGATTGCTGATAGCTATGTGAAAACTCCTGCTAAGAACTGTTTAACTATTTTGTCTTCCTCTATTATGATCCAAATAAAACCTATTTCAACTTCACAATCTGTTATCCCTTTTTTATAAGAGCCATCTGTGTAGAATGTGAGCTGATCAACCATATTCCTTTTGTTATATCTCAAGATACTCTTAAGTTCATCTTTGTATTCTTTTATTTGTATGGCTTTATCTATTAGTGTAATATCTCAGTCTTTCACTTGAATCTCTACTTCATATGATCTGAAAGTTGATAGAGTCACTGTTTGCTGGAATGCATTTGTCTACCAGTCTGTAGGGTTTCCTGGAGGAGGATTTGTTTCCTTTTTTTTAGATTATTATATCAATTAAGCTATGGGAGAAGATGAATCTGTGACAGGACTACTTCTAATGGCTGCTTTGTACTATTTGATTGAAGATGAGTATTATTACAGTAGAATCATATACTAGCTGATATAGGGTGAAATAGGTTTTATTGTTTACAGATGTTGTTTTTCCCCATATATCTGTTGAGATATTAGTCTGAACTGCCCAGTAAATCTTTTTTCTATCTGGGTTTGTTGGGAATGTCTCAGTTTGCATATTGTAAACTATCTATTCAAGCCCATGTAGAAAGTTACTTAGCAGATCTTGATTTACTGTTATTTTTTCTTTCACTTTTTTGTATCAGGATAAAACTAGTCCCTTGCATCTGCTATAGAGAATTTGAACCACTCTCTATTTCTTGAATGTCATTGTAGTAGTATTGATGAGCTGGTCTAGAAATATAATCTTGTATTTTTGTAATGATAGAATGGCTTTTTCATATTCTCTATTCTCTTTCAGTATAGATTTGATTGATAGGATACCTCCCTGATAATTGAATATATTTTTTCATCTTCAATTTTGAAAAGTGACTTGTATGCTATTTGCTAGAACCAGTGTTATAGCTGCCAAGTTTCCTTTCGTCAGCTTGAAGAAATTGATAGGATTGCTCAGAATATTGCCTGGCTCCCAACATTTGATTTGACTTTGTTTTAGTCTGATTATAGTAGCAATATCAGGAACCTTATTATTGTTAAGCTGACAGAAAAGTGCAGGCATATAACTTTCTAGCTATATTTCCCAGATACTTTTTAAACTATATATTCCTTCATTATGAATACAAATATTTAGAATCATTTCACAGACTAGGGCCTTATTCTTGAATACTTTCCTAAACATGATTGTGAGATCGTTACATGTTTTCTTACTCAGGTGTGTGTGTTATGTTTTGTATTTTATTCTTGGAATCAGGACCCTATTGATAACATATTGGGCATGTTTTTCTGTCAGCTTCTTCTTGGTTATTGCCTGAACTACTGTCCTGATCTCTGATTTTATAAGGTTGATAGTGTTCAGGTTTTTTTGTCTCGATCCTAGCCAGATACCAAGGAATCTAGGGTGGTCCTTCTTGTTGATTTCATGGACTATAGTATTCTCTGTATCAGCCTGAACAGTCTCAGAGACTTGTAGGTTTCAGTTAATAGTAAGGAGAATTGACTTCTCCATATTGATCTAAAAGTCATTTACTATATAAAATTTTTTCACTTCTTCCAGGATCTTTTTCAGATTTTTCTTGAATTTGATGATCCAGGTCATATCATCTATATAGGCAATTACTGTTTGTCTTAAGGAGAGCTTCATCTTCTTTTCAGGTTTACTAAAATTAGGAGACCATTCTTCTTCCATGAAATAATCCAGGTTGCTATTGTTTTGGATTTTGCATAAAAGTGGATCATAGAAGATTCTCCATAATAATGGAGAGATCATTTCTCCTTAATCTATCCCATCCCCTGCCACTATTGGATTAGATAGTCCATTGGGAAGAATGATACTATAGCTTCTGTTTTTGAAAAGATCTATTATGAGCTTTTTAATGATTGTAGAAATTTGAATCTGATCTATGGCCTTTTCAAGAATATGCAGGGATATTGTATTATATATCTTTGCAGTATCTTGAAATAGGATCCATAAATCTTTTTTCTTTTTTCTAGTCTCTTTACAAATATTGTTCAGCAAGTAGATAGGCTCTGCCATACTCTCTCCCTGTAGTCTAGCAAAGTTTGGTCCTTTTAATATTTTGTATTACCTGCAAATAGCTAATAGTCAGTTGGTAAGGATTTTAGTAAAGTATTTTTGAGCTATTTCTAAAAGAACAATGGATCTTGTATTGCTCAGATTGCATTTCAAAGGCTTAGGTTTGGAAATGTGATAAATATTACTGCTTTTTCATTTCTTAGATATTTGACCTATGCTTAAAACTTTATTAAAAAGAAGGCATAAAGTTTCTTTTCCTTTGATCCCTAAATATTTGAAAATTTCATGGCTAATTTATAATAGGCTAGCAGCCTTGTTGTTTAGGAGAGATTGTAAAGTAGCTTCAAGATCTTTTACTTTGATTTCTATTAAAGATGAATACTATATTGGATTGATTTATTCTTTGGGTTGTATTCTTTTTTCCAGGAGAGATGTAGATTCTCAAAGTTGGCATTTCTCTTTTTGAATACCCTTTTGTGATATTCTTCAATCTTGTTTCTGATAGTTTGAAGGTTAATAACAATGTATTATTTCCCTTCCTGATTTGTGGTTAGCACCTGATATAATATAATTCTTAGTTTTTTACAGTTTAAGACCGAGTCTAGCATCTGCTTCTGGTTGGATCTGAGATCATTATATTTGTTATCCAAAGCCTTCTTAATTTGGTTTCTGATATGAAGACTTTCTTTTTTCTTGCATATTATTTTGAGAGTACATTCTATCTTAGTGATTTTCCTCAATTGCTCTGGGATCTCTTCTCGCAATTAGAGAGGTGCTAGTTCTTCATCAAGGGATTCATAAGTACCTTGTAGATTCTGAATAGCCTTCTTTATATTTTTCATGTCTTCTGTGGTCTTCATATCCCAGTTAATTTAGATTTTCTTTAGAAGAAAGTGGATCTTATTAGCTTCTCTGTAGGCTTCTAAATTCTTCTTTGAGATTATTGATCTCATCTTAACTTCTTTTTTTTTGCTGGGAGTGGAGTAAACTGTAAAAAACTAAGAATTATATTATATCAGGTGCTAACCACAAACCAGATACAAGAGCAAGATAGAACAAAGAGTAAAAAAATACCAGATCCAAATAAAACCTATTTCAACTTCACAATCTGTTATCCCTTTTTTATAAGAGCCATCTGTGTAGAATGTGAGCTGATCAACCATATTCCTTTTGTTATATCTCAAGATACTCTTAAGTTCATCTTTGTATTCTTTTATTTGTATGGCTTTATCTATTAGTGTAATATCTCAGTCTTTCACTTGAATCTCTACTTCATATGATCTGAAAGTTGATAGAGTCACTGTTTGCTGGAATGCATTTGTCTACCAGTCTGTAGGGTTTCCTGGAGGAGGATTTGTTTCCTTTTTTTTAGATTATTATATCAATTAAGCTATGGGAGAAGATGAATCTGTGACAGGACTACTTCTAATGGCTGCTTTGTACTATTTGATTGAAGATGAGTATTATTACAGTAGAATCATATACTAGCTGATATAGGGTGAAATAGGTTTTATTGTTTACAGATGTTGTTTTTCCCCATATATCTGTTGAGATATTAGTCTGAA
Source organism: Acaulospora colombiana (assembly GCA_910592055.1). NCBI lineage: Eukaryota > Fungi > Glomeromycota > Glomeromycetes > Diversisporales > Acaulosporaceae > Acaulospora > Acaulospora colombiana. The sequence continues at coordinate 5,297 of CAJVPT010006152.1, forward strand.
CTGCCCAGTAAATCTTTTTTCTATCTGGGTTTGTTGGGAATGTCTCAGTTTGCATATTGTAAACTATCTATTCAAGCCCATGTAGAAAGTTACTTAGCAGATCTTGATTTACTGTTATTTTTTCTTTCACTTTTTTGTATCAGGATAAAACTAGTCCCTTGCATCTGCTATAGAGAATTTGAACCACTCTCTATTTCTTGAATGTCATTGTAGTAGTATTGATGAGCTGGTCTAGAAATATAATCTTGTATTTTTGTAATGATAGAATGGCTTTTTCATATTCTCTATTCTCTTTCAGTATAGATTTGATTGATAGGATACCTCCCTGATAATTGAATATATTTTTTCATCTTCAATTTTGAAAAGTGACTTGTATGCTATTTGCTAGAACCAGTGTTATAGCTGCCAAGTTTCCTTTCGTCAGCTTGAAGAAATTGATAGGATTGCTCAGAATATTGCCTGGCTCCCAACATTTGATTTGACTTTGTTTTAGTCTGATTATAGTAGCAATATCAGGAACCTTATTATTGTTAAGCTGACAGAAAAGTGCAGGCATATAACTTTCTAGCTATATTTCCCAGATACTTTTTAAACTATATATTCCTTCATTATGAATACAAATATTTAGAATCATTTCACAGACTAGGGCCTTATTCTTGAATACTTTCCTAAACATGATTGTGAGATCGTTACATGTTTTCTTACTCAGGTGTGTGTGTTATGTTTTGTATTTTATTCTTGGAATCAGGACCCTATTGATAACATATTGGGCATGTTTTTCTGTCAGCTTCTTCTTGGTTATTGCCTGAACTACTGTCCTGATCTCTGATTTTATAAGGTTGATAGTGTTCAGGTTTTTTTGTCTCGATCCTAGCCAGATACCAAGGAATCTAGGGTGGTCCTTCTTGTTGATTTCATGGACTATAGTATTCTCTGTATCAGCCTGAACAGTCTCAGAGACTTGTAGGTTTCAGTTAATAGTAAGGAGAATTGACTTCTCCATATTGATCTAAAAGTCATTTACTATATAAAATTTTTTCACTTCTTCCAGGATCTTTTTCAGATTTTTCTTGAATTTGATGATCCAGGTCATATCATCTATATAGGCAATTACTGTTTGTCTTAAGGAGAGCTTCATCTTCTTTTCAGGTTTACTAAAATTAGGAGACCATTCTTCTTCCATGAAATAATCCAGGTTGCTATTGTTTTGGATTTTGCATAAAAGTGGATCATAGAAGATTCTCCATAATAATGGAGAGATCATTTCTCCTTAATCTATCCCATCCCCTGCCACTATTGGATTAGATAGTCCATTGGGAAGAATGATACTATAGCTTCTGTTTTTGAAAAGATCTATTATGAGCTTTTTAATGATTGTAGAAATTTGAATCTGATCTATGGCCTTTTCAAGAATATGCAGGGATATTGTATTATATATCTTTGCAGTATCTTGAAATAGGATCCATAAATCTTTTTTCTTTTTTCTAGTCTCTTTACAAATATTGTTCAGCAAGTAGATAGGCTCTGCCATACTCTCTCCCTGTAGTCTAGCAAAGTTTGGTCCTTTTAATATTTTGTATTACCTGCAAATAGCTAATAGTCAGTTGGTAAGGATTTTAGTAAAGTATTTTTGAGCTATTTCTAAAAGAACAATGGATCTTGTATTGCTCAGATTGCATTTCAAAGGCTTAGGTTTGGAAATGTGATAAATATTACTGCTTTTTCATTTCTTAGATATTTGACCTATGCTTAAAACTTTATTAAAAAGAAGGCATAAAGTTTCTTTTCCTTTGATCCCTAAATATTTGAAAATTTCATGGCTAATTTATAATAGGCTAGCAGCCTTGTTGTTTAGGAGAGATTGTAAAGTAGCTTCAAGATCTTTTACTTTGATTTCTATTAAAGATGAATACTATATTGGATTGATTTATTCTTTGGGTTGTATTCTTTTTTCCAGGAGAGATGTAGATTCTCAAAGTTGGCATTTCTCTTTTTGAATACCCTTTTGTGATATTCTTCAATCTTGTTTCTGATAGTTTGAAGGTTAATAACAATGTATTATTTCCCTTCCTGATTTGTGGTTAGCACCTGATATAATATAATTCTTAGTTTTTTACAGTTTAAGACCGAGTCTAGCATCTGCTTCTGGTTGGATCTGAGATCATTATATTTGTTATCCAAAGCCTTCTTAATTTGGTTTCTGATATGAAGACTTTCTTTTTTCTTGCATATTATTTTGAGAGTACATTCTATCTTAGTGATTTTCCTCAATTGCTCTGGGATCTCTTCTCGCAATTAGAGAGGTGCTAGTTCTTCATCAAGGGATTCATAAGTACCTTGTAGATTCTGAATAGCCTTCTTTATATTTTTCATGTCTTCTGTGGTCTTCATATCCCAGTTAATTTAGATTTTCTTTAGAAGAAAGTGGATCTTATTAGCTTCTCTGTAGGCTTCTAAATTCTTCTTTGAGATTATTGATCTCATCTTAACTTCTTTTTTTTTGCTGGGAGTGGAGTAAACTCTTTCTTCTTGAAGCCCTTGTATACATCCTTAATAATTATAGTTTCAAGTTCTTGTCAGGCCTTTTCGAGTTCTTAAGAGCTATTCTCAGTTTCATGCTAGAAAACCTGTACATCAATTTCTGGAAGCTTGCATTCTATCCAGAGTTTGAATTTCTTCCATTGTTCTACAGTAGAGTTGCTTGGATCTGGTATTTTTTTACTCTTTGTTCTATCTTGCTCTTGTATCTGGTTTTTGAGCAAATTGTTTGTTGTTATTCTTATTAATAGTAGGATATAGTCACTACCCAGTAGTGTCTTCACTAGAATATTTTTGAACTCATATATATTGTTTAGGCTAATTTCTGGTGATATCCAGATATAGTCGATTCTGCTGTATATTGAGTTATTTGCCTATATAAAGGTGGTGTTCCCTTTTTCTTCTCAAGAGTTTTGGATATCTATATAATTTCAGTTTTCTAGGAAATTGAAAAGACCTATTTCTGCTTTTCTGTATCTTGGGGTCATTTTGATTGTGGATGGTGATCAATCCATTATTGAGTTGACAACTGCATTAAAGTTATCCATGATTATGACTTTGAAGTGATTTCTTTGCTTATCTAGAACCTTGTTTTGAAGTAGTTATTGTAGCTGTCTACTTTCAGCTTTCCCAGATGGCAAATATACTTGGTAAATATAAAGTTTGCTTCTTGTTAATAGGAAGTTAGCTCCTGTTATATGACCTTTTATTCTTTCAATTTATTCTAGCTTTTTCTTGATATTGTTTCTAATAAGAAACCCTATTCCAGACCCTTTGGATTTTTCATTATTATAGCTGTGAAAGGATTTGTGCATTTGCTGTAGGTTAAAAGTGAAGTCTGCTGTTTCTTCTGTTAGTTTAGTTTCACAAATCCCTAGAATATCTATATTGAGATCTTGTATGAGTCTAAATAGTCTTTGTTGCTCAAGACTAGTATTAATGCTTTAATATTATATGTTTCAATAGTAATAGTATTGTCTAGTATGAAGTTGTCGATAACATAATTCTTATACAATATTTGTTCTTTATCTAGTTTATTAATAAAATTCTTTTTAATTGTACTAATAAACTTATCAAGTAGTGTGGTATGTGTTATACTGGGAAGGGTTGTATTAGTTTCTGTTATTGTTTCTGTGGTCACTCCTTTCTTTCAAGATAAGCTTGATTCTTCTTGTGGGTCAAATTCTCTACTAATATTCCTTGATTGAACTGGTGCTAATTTTAGGAGTGATTATTCCATTGCCTCCTTCTTACTCTATTTTGACTGTCTGTTTTTTCTTAAATTAGGTTTATTCTATTATTTAGTCATTTAAGATTGTTTAGGATCTGATGAAAGAGATCTTGATCACTTTCACTTTCGGGATAGAGACTTTTAGATCTATCATTCCAACATTTTCTATAACAGTATTTTATTGGCTCCCTATTATTACCAGTGGCAAAATGTTGAGGAGTTTCTATTGTTCTGGTAGTATATTTGTTGCCTTGAAAATTGTGTCTTTTTTTTTTTACCCTTCTTTTTAGATCTATTCTTTTTTAGAATCTCTTTCTATTACTATTTCATCCTCAGATATTATATACCAATTGGTCCTAGTATTGTTTCTAATATCATTTGACCCAATTGTCTTGAGTAAAGTTTGTCATGTGTTGTTTTGATATGAACTTTCTTTTTATTATCTTCACTACTTTCTGTATAAGTCAATTCTTCATCATGTACTATTTCTTTTTCAAAGCATTTCCTAGTACTCTTGCTAATATGATCTTGTCTTTCTTAAGAAGGGCTTTGTTCTTGTTAAAAATGTTCTTTAACACTCCAGGTGAGTTTATGACCATAAATAAATATATACTGTTTTAAAGTATTATTCAAATCTTGTGCTAATGAGAAGCAAATTACTGCATAGCCTCTTCTCTTTAGTGTATGTGGATTTTAGGGATATAATATGATTTGGCTTTGATATGTTTAACTGCTTGTGTAATTAAACCAGTGGTAGTGTTATGTATTCTATATAATTGTAATAATTATGAATTACACTGTTTAATAATTCTATTGATTTCATTATCATCAAGCTTATGTTGAGTAAAGATTTCCCTGATAGTTTCTATATTTGTATGAATCATCTATTTCTTCTAAAGGTTGATATATTTCTTATAAGGGGTAATACATACCTTGATTCATCATTGTAATTGTGAATAATTATAAATATGAATATTTGTTATATGTCTATATTTATTGATAGCAGATTTGATTTCTTAACATAAGTGGTTTTGGTCAATGTCTATAAGTGTAACCACTCGTAAGGTTTTTTCTTTATCTTTTATTTGCTGGAAAACTTTTTTATTTGATGGTTGAATAGAGTTTGATCATTTCTCTATATCTATAGGTATAATAGTAAAGTTTTCTTCCTCTTTTTTGTTAATTTTTTCAAGACATTGTAATGCATCTTCCTCCTCTTCGCAACAGAATATTATCCATACATTGCCATTGATAAATTCTTTTTTGAAGGGCTGAAAATCTTTTGGAAAGCCTAATGTATTTTGCAAATATGCTATTTGTTTTGTTTCAGTTTCTCCTGGGAGCCTGGAAGTAAACACACCCATTTTATATTCACTATCCACCTTGATATGAAAAGGATTAATACTAAATGTCTTTGATCTATTTCTTGTCTTATATGTATATTGCTCAGTTATATTGTCTCCTTTAAGTTTCTTATTGATAATTTCCATTTCAATTATATCTTCGAGCTCCTTATCTCCCATTTTAATTTCAGTAATATTTGGGATTTCAACTGTTGTGATTGTTTGAACTTTCATGGAAATTGCCTTATCTGGTGAGCTGTGTATAGGAAGATTGTTTTCAGGTGTTATCTGACTTGACATAATATTTTGTGAAGAGTATTGTGCTTATTCAGCTTGTCCTATTATGTTCAAGTATTTATTTTCTAAAAATAAAGCTAGAAAATCTTTTTCTTTTCCTTTGATCCATAGATAAAGGATGTGTTGTTTGAGAATGTTGATTTTGATAAAAGTGATATGATTGATATTCAGAATTCTAGCAATGATACTATCTATAATCAAGTATTGAGTTGGACCTGAGATGGGATTTGTAGTGATTTCTTGAGTTGAAGTAATATTAAGGAGGGTTTATGTTATCCATAGTTTCCATTGTTAATTATATTTGTTTGATAATTGAACTAAGGTCTCTATAATGTATGCTTTTTTTTTCTTAGCAACCTATGAAAGTTTGTGTTTCCTTAGAGACATGTTGATTATGTGATAGGAAGTAAGTTGACTATGTTTGGTATTGTTGCATTTTACTGATGATCGTTGCCATATTTTCTTAGACACATATTATAGATTTGTTTATTTCTTATTATTATTTTGGTAATATGAAAAAACCTTGTTGTTTGTTGTAACGTATTGATAATATTTATTTCACATGTATGTTGTGATAGTATTGTTGATATTATTGATCTATTAATAGTAAACATGTAGGATTA
>CAJVPT010006153.1:0-11328 GCA_910592055.1 Acaulospora colombiana
GATTTAGTTATCCACCAAATGTTAAGTTAATTCTTAATAAAGCTCGCATCTAATACCAGTTGCAGTTTAAAAAAAAATAAATAAATAAATAAAAAAAAATGAAGCATAATGAAACAAAAAAATTATAGACTACTGTATATAACAAATTGTTTAATAAAAGGATATAACCATTCATAATAACATAATAGTAGTCACTTCAGAAATATATATCATATGAAATAACATTATCATCAAAATTCTAAAAATAGATAAAATAACATTATATAAGAAGCAAATTTTTATACAATATATCACCTATCATTGATATAAAGAAAAAAAAAAGATGATTTGCTTCAACTTTATATAGAAGATAGATATTTAGATATAATTAAGGAAAAGTTATAAAAAACACAATTTACTTTAATAGAGATTACTACTGATATAGAAAATAAATCATTATTGGACAATAAAATAACAATAATATAAGATTAAGAACAAGAGATGATAGAAGTGGAATTATTTAAAGACAAAATTTAAGACCATAATATAAGTGAATATAGTTCTTATACAACAAGAAACAGATAACAAAAAGGGTAAATATAAAGTAGGAGCAATAACAACCAATATTCCAGATTATAATGAAAAAGAAATCAAAATATACTTAAGTAGTATACCAAAATTGATATGAAATAAGTGTAATTTTTTTCAAAGAGAATTTATAAATAGAAAGAAATAGTTAAGTTTTTATCTATAAAAAGAATAAAATCTTCTTTAGTATTTAGAAGAAGTACATAAATAGAAAAAAGAATTCTTAGTTTATAACAGCTCAAAAATTAGATTAATAATCAAATACAAAATATAGAGATATTAGATAAGAAGATCTTTCAAGCAATAAAAAAAAAAAAGAAATATATAGCATATTAGCTTAATAGATATAGAACACAAAAATTTTTATTACTTTATAAAAGAATATCTTAAAAGATATGATGAAGTTCAAAATATATATATCTATAAAATTAAATTAAAAACAAGGATCAAAGCTTATATCAGCTTTAACCCTTTGATACAGTTGAGAATATATTTTTTCAGAAGTTGTTGAAGAATATCATAATCAACGAGAATCCCTTTTTTTTTTAATTAATATTTAATTAATTTCATTATTACTGAGCTCAAACTTAAAAAATATAACTCTTAATATTTTTGTGCTAATTAGAGTTACCCAAATTGTTTCAAGGTTTAGGTTGAGATATTTGTACCATTTAATATAGACTTTTATCTATAGTTTTGTATTTATTATATAGATATAAATATTTTGAACTTCTTTTTTTTTTTTTTAAAACCCTCTGTCAGACTAGGTATGTGTGCTTTATTAAACATGTATATATTTTACATTGGAGAATGTATGCTAAAGCTAAGACTCTAACCTAACTCACTTATCTCTGTTTTAAAGAATTATTAAAACTCTAAGTGCAACTTTGGGAGTGATTTATCACTCCATTAATGGTTCAGGTAAAGACCTTTCCAACTGTTAACTTCATTGCCTGCAGGTCACTACTGCAGATAAATATTTTGAACTTCTTTATATCTTGTTAGATATACTATTATAAGATTCTTATTGATTTTTTGATCTACATCTATCAAATATATATATCAGATAGTAGAGTTTTTTTTGGTTTTATATTTTTGAAAGACTTTTTTATCTAAGTTTTTTTTTATTTTTTGTTTCTTATTAGTGATCAAAAGTGTTATATATTAGATAACAAAGTTATTTTCTTTTCAATTAACTTCTTTTATATATCTTATGTTATCTTCTTTTTCTTATATTTAAAAAACCAATTACTTATTTTTATTAATAAACTTTTTTTTCAATAGGTTTCTTTCTTTTTATTGCCTAAATATATTTTAGTTTCATTTTTGTTTTTTTTTGAAATATGGATTATTATTGTATCTAATTTATAAATTCCTTTTTTTTTTATGAAGTAAAGATTTGTTGGTAATGTTATATCTTTATTTCTAGTAGTATAAAGCTATATTTACTAATACACTGTCTTTTAACTGTTTCTAGGAATTTTTGTGATTTCAATTCTTTTATCTCCTATATATATATAATTGTTATTTCATTGTCTACTATTGATTCATTATTTGTTTATTCTATGATTTCTATTAATTGTTACTCTAGTTTATATTAATTTTCAAGATTCTTAATAATTTTCATAAACTTATCTTCAATATACTGTATAGTTGTAGGGGATCTTTTTTTATCCCTTTACCTTGTTATTAAAGATATATGATATACTGAGTTAGAATTTATTTCTTGTAAAAGATTGTCATATTGACTCTAAAAATAGGTTCTTAAAGAGAAAGGTAGTGACAAAAATCAAATATCCCTTACTAGGAAACATTAAAATTTTTAAATTAATAACTATAAAAAAACTACATACAATTATTCTTTATTATTCAAATCATTGATTTATTGAATTTTCTGACTTTTATTTCTATTAAAGTGAAAAGTTATAAATTTTGTTTCTCAAAAAGGGACATAAGTAATCTGCAAAATTTTATATGTTAAATACTTTAGAGACTTATCATTAGATGATTCTTAATATCTTGGCTATAATATTATATAAAATAGTATATATTTCTAATATTAAGGCTACTAGTTCATTAAATTCACTATTTCTAATTGATATAATACTGAGAAAAAACTCTTTCTACTGATCCTCAAAATTTTAGAAAATTTCCTTTTATAGTAATTTTCTAAAGAAAAAACCTTCTCACAAGAAACAATCCCAAGAAGAGATAACAATAATAACAATTCCTCTCCTTATAATATACACTTGACTCTTGACAACAAGAAAGGAACAACACTAGTTACTAGTCAGTAACAATATTCTTACACCCTTGTTTTGCTTAAGGAAGAAGAGAAAGCAAGAACAAACCGATTCACAGTAGGCTTCTTGAGATCCAACATCAACTTCACAGAGTTCTTAGCCAGGCCAGTGCAGGTTAACATCTTTCTAGGCACTAAGAAAGATTTTAGAAGCAATAATCCAAACCAATAAATCAATTCAAAGTCAGAACTCCAAAAATCTAGAAGGACATCCAGATCTCTTGGGGCAAACAATAAAGATTAGTAGTAAGCAATCACAATAATTGATCTATCAAACTCACATCACACAAACACGAACACGTAAAAGTGAATATAATTTAGTTGTAATAAAACAATAACTTAAGACATGTCAACACATCACAAAGAAGTAATACGTGTCAATCGGACTATATCAAAAGCAATAAACAAGTAATACACATATAGATAAATAGAATCAGTACTAAGAATAAAACACGTGAAGAAATACATATATTGATATAGATTATCCAATTACATAACCCAATATAGTACCCTATTTACAGATCAGCATAAAGAAAAGTAACAAAACATCAAAACAACTTAATACATGTAATAGTTTATTTACTTCACATAACAACATAACTCAAAAAGAGCAAAACATTATTAGAATTTTGAAAAGACGTAAACAAGAAATCTTTAGAATATTAGAAAATGTCACTATCAGCTATGATCCCCAATAAGAACTATGGAAAACAAAAATGTTATAATATAAGCTAGGATATACAACAGGTGACCAACCACATATCCCAGTAAAAGCAATTCACGTGACCTCAATATTAGACAATATCTTAGCCACTTTATTAAATATAGATCCTGAAATCTTGGCAAAAGAACAGATGTTAAGAAAATATATTTTCACTCTATGGGAAAAGGAACAAGGCAAGAAACAAGACCTCAAAGCCCTCATGCTTGAAGAAAAAGTGTATAACATCTTAACAAACAAGGCAGGAAATTATACTGCAAATCATGATATGAAAGAATCCAGAGAAACAGATAATATTCCAATAGATATTCATTTAACTTCTATGGAAACTGAGGAAATCCAATCAATTAAAGAAATTGAAATGAAAGACTAGAATATATTAGAACTAATAGAAGCAGAAGCGATTAAGGAAACAGTTCAAAGAACCTGTATTACAGAGAATGTTTCTTATAATATATGCAGCAGAATACAAGGTTCTATAGTCAATTCCTATTTTATCCAACAAATAGATACAATTAAATTAGAAGTGCTTCAAGCAACATTATTAAGTGACAACAAAAAAGAAGGAATCAAATATCACAAAAGAACTCTAAGTATTCTCAAGAGACAAAATCCCTTCAAGACCAAATTCATCAATAACAACTACTGGATTACTTTTGGTATTGATAAAGAAGAGGATGTAGCATAATGTTTAGAATCAATTAATAAAAAAGAAGAGGAAAACTTCTCCATCAAGAGAATGAATCAAGATAGGAGCACACATTCAGCCTTCCAAAAATATGATCTAAACAAAAGATTCTTCAAGCCAGAAAGCTTTTCTTCAGCAAAAAACAGATCAAAGTATATTACATTAGTGGATACAGAACACAAATATAATAAACAATCAATCAGGAAGGTGATGGAAGAATATGGAGAAATAGTCAATATTCATGAAAATAGTATGGCCTTTCACCAAAAAAGATTCAGAATCCATTTCTTTGCACATTAAGAGCATATCAAATTAGAACAACATTGAATACTCAGGATTAAAGCCAATCAAGTAAGGTCGGTAATAGCTCAAAAAGAGCTATATAATCAAGAAGTAACTTAAATACTTAAAGAAAGAAAGTGTCACTCCTTAAGACAGTATGGAGTAAAGGGGAGATCTATAGAACTAATATCTGAATCACTCAGTCAAACAAAAGCAAAAGCCTCTTATATATCAAGAAATAAGATTACTCTAATACCAGAAGATTATGTGATAATATACTTTAAAAATAAGAAAGACTTGAAAAAGGCACTTCAGCAACAAATCATTATTGAAAATCAAAAACTAGTATGAAGTGCAAAAAATTACTACCAACAACAATATAGAATGTTTATAGACTCAAACAATTCATATGAATCAGATATCCTGAATGATCCTATTGAAAAAGAAGAAAAAATGAGATACAAGATTCATAGAAAAAAAACAGATGACCATACAAAATGGAATATTAGAGTATGGCAACAATAGGTACTTAAAATAGTAGAAATCACTATATAAGAACTAACAAACATATGTCAAGACCAGATCCACCAGTCACAGGTAGCAATAAGGAACCTTTAAGAAAAAGAAGTCATGTTTTATATAGAGAGATGCAAAGTAAAGAACAAGAAGAAAACAGTGACATTAATACTAGTCAACAAGAGAGACTAACAACAAGACACAAAATCAGAAGCTCCTGATCAAATTCAAGTCAAGAATCTGAAGTATCTCAATTATATAAATTAATTGAAAAACTTGGCAAAAGAATTGATAAACTGGAAAAAGGCCCACTGAGATGGAGGGCCAACCGCTCTTAAAAGAAGCTCCAGTCCAATTACAGAAGGATAGGAAATACCTGTCCACTATTCCCAACATCCAAAAAACTAATAAGGGCAAAACATGACAGGAGGAGTAAATTAGTATGAAGGACCAGCAGTATGATCAAGATCTTGAGACTTTTCTCCAAATAGAAAAAACTACATTCATAAATAGAAAAATACTACTAGAAAAAAAAAAATAAAAAGACTGTGATATCAAAAATAAAGTAATAAGAATTGAAACACACAATATCAGAGGTATTACTGATAAAACAAATCAACATAACCTTATAGAAGAAATACTAGAGCAAGGTATTGGAATTATGGGTTTATGTGAAACAAAGCTAATCAAAGCAAAGGCAAAATGGGCCTTTCAAAGTCAAGGGATGTATAAGCACTTCCACAGTATCAACAAAAACACTCCCTATAGTGCAGAAGTTAACTTATTGGTAAGAAAGGATCTGGAAAAGAAAATAGCATTAGTAGAAGAGATTGAAGGATATATGATAGCAGTCAATATGCTCATAAGAAGAAACAAGTTATGCATTATCCAAATTTATATCTCCTCTGATAAACAACGAAGTAATAGGGTACAAGAGAAAGTACAAAACTTTATCAAAGAAAAGCATAAACAGAATTTTCATATAATAATTATGGGAGATTTCAATGTTGCATATAGCCTTGCAGAAGATAAAGCATTCACTTCCAGAGCAACATTTAAACTATCTTGGCATCCAGAAATCCAACTATTTAACTTTCTAGATGAATGAAATTTCATATAGATACACAAGCAATATGGGAAGAAAAGAACAAAACCCCAACAAGATGGAATACTACTAGCAGTAGCCGAATAGATTTTATATGGATATTATAGAGCCTCACAAAATTTCTATTATTACATTGTGACAATCAAAGTATGAAGGAAATAATAGGCAGTGACCATATAGTGCTCATGATAACATTACATGATGACAATCTGTTCTCAAGAGATGGCATTAACTGATCCACTATAAAAAATGAAAACAAAATTAATATTAAAGGATTAACAGTAGAACAATGACAAGCATTTAGAAAAAGTGTAAACCACAAGTTTCAAATAATGCTAAAGCCTTTATTGAAAGAAGAACCAGAAGAAAGTAGAAGAGAAACTCATGCGAACACAATATGGAAAGTCTTCGAGAAACAAATATGTAAAGCAATACACAATAAGCTGGCCAATAAGAAGATATCCACAACCTGAAAAAAAATACTACAAACATGGTTCAGAATATATCAAATATAGACAAGCTCTTTAACTTAAAACACTTCTCAAGAAAGCACAAACCTCACAAGAACCAAACAAGCTACAGGCCCTTAGTATAGCAATTAAGAAACACAATATAGCATACATCCCAATCACCAAACTAAAAACTATTGTATTCAATATAGTATTTCAAATATATCATAGACACTTTTGAAAAAAAAAATAAGTGATGCAATAGAAGGCCTAAAGTTAATCTACCAGAATATAGAGGCAAGACAGACAAAAGATATTATTAAAGAGACCCTAGAACAAAGATGTAATAATTTGCGAAATAACCAAAGAAAAATAGTAAACTCTTTGATAGATGGGGAGCGAATTAAAATAGTATTGGATAGAGTCAAAGTCAAAAATGGGGAAAATGACTACATAACAACTAGAAAGGATGATATAGAAAGAGAAATAAGACAATATCATCAAGAAGCATTTAGAATACAAGATGCTGACTTCAATGATCTAACAGAAGACTGGAAAGAAGAATATAGTTTCAAAAGCTATATTAAAGAAAAATAATATAAGGATTTCCTAAAGCCGATTTCTCAAGAAAAACTAGATAAAACACTTCAAGCACTCCCAAATAATAAAACCTTAGGAAAATCACAAATTAGTTATGAAATGTTAAAAAAATTAGATTCAAAAGGAAGACTTTATCTGAAAAAGATGCTAAATTGCCTTTTAAAATGGGAGGTTATGCCAAACGAATAGAAGCAAAACCACATTTATCCAATAGCAAAATCAAAGCCATGGGAGTGTGAGCTCACCAATACAAGACCAATAGTACTGCTAGAAGTTACATAAAAGTGTTTCACCAAGATTCTCACAAATAGACTGAGAAATATATGTAAGAGCAATAATATTCTGAGAGGACCTAACTATACAAGATTACGAGGAGAAAGTATGACTGAATCAATACAAATTCTTAATAATATCTGTGAGGAAGCAAGAGAAAACAAAAAGGAGTTATGGATTTTTTTTCAAGATATGGCAAAAGCATATGATATGGTCAGTCTAAATATGCTAGTCAAGGCCATAAAAAGAATCAAAATTCCAGAAGGTTTTATTCGAATAATAATGAATCTATTTTACAATAGAGAGTTTAGGATAATATATGAGAAAGACCTAATAGAAGCAATTATTTCAGGAGATAGAATAGATCAAGAAGAAACTATTTCACCTTTAATATAGAGAATATTTTATGATCCTCTACTATGTAAAATCTAAAATGATAAAGCAAAAGAATATAAAATGTCAGTTACATGAAACCCAGATTTGAAAGGGAATAGTAATAGAAAGTTAGAGTCATGACATGCAGCAATAGGCTTTATAGATGATAATACATGGATAGCTTGATTAAAGGAAGATATGAAAAGAATACTAGAAGAAGCAAGAATATTTTATAAAGCAAACGACTCACAGATTAATAGTAATAAATCAGTCCTAGTTACTATTAACAACCCAAATCAGTATCTGGAAGAAGTTTAAGCAGAAGTTAATAAAGAAGTAGTGAGAGAATTGGATAGAACTGAACAAGCAAGGTTCCTAGGGATTTGAATAGACAATTAAAAAATTGCCATTGAGCTCAAAGAATGTGTGCTTAAGGAAATTAATGTGGTTATCAGAGCTCTAAAGAATAAAAAGCTAATAGATAAACAAGCTCTTTATATTCTGAATAGAGTACTAATATCAAGAATCAAATTCAGAATGCAACACAGTATACTATCTTGGAAGATATGCAACACCTTAACAATGGCATATAGAAAACTATTCAAAAATAAGGCTATATTATGCCAATCAATACCCAATAGTATAATACATCATTCCAAGATTCATAACTTAAAGAGTGTTTGGATATTACAGAAAGAAAGTTAGATAACAGGATTGTGCAATAGGTTAAACGATTCAGGACCAGCCGGAACTACAATAATTATTAGACTCAAGCAAGCACAAGTTGGATACTGGGAGCCTGTCAATATGCTTACATGTAACTCACTAAACAACATTCTAGGAAAAGGCAACTTCTCTCTGCAAGTACTAAAGCTAATCAAATATATAGGCATAATCTTTCAAAGCTGGAAATAGAATGATATTTTCAAATAGAATTAAGGAAATAGTTCAATTAAAGAATACCTGCTGATAAAAAAATACAAGAAAACAATTTAATCACTCAGAAACAATAAACTAATATATATAGACCAGCTAGTTATCCATGAAACAAAAGAACTATGAAACTGGCGAATGCTTCAACTGCTATAGAAAATAAGCAAAAAACCTATTCCAGGATGATACTTATCTATAACTAAGATAATATAAGAAAATATATTAAAACAGCTTATAGAAACCTAAAAAAAAGAATGGATAAAATGGAACCCAGAACATCCTATTTTCAACACCAACTTTGATAAGCAACAGAAACTCTGGATGGTTACAAGAAGCAAATTTCAACAGCAACAGATAATTTGGGGAAATTGATTCTATATAATACTTCAAGACAGCTAAAGATAGAGTATTTTAAATATATTAGCTCTATTAAAAACCAAGAATCAAAACTAATCCAAATTTCAAGGTTGCATAGAAGGTATAAAGATAAAAGACCAATGTATAGTTGAAACAAGTATAGAGAAAATACATATGGTTCCCTATCTTAATGCAAGAAAGTCCATCAAAAGATTCCAATCACTGGAAATTCTAAGTTCCAAAAAAGCATTGGAAGTGATAATAGGTAGAACAATATACAGTAACCAAATAATTACCCAGAATGAAAGAGTATTATAAGTGAAAATAGAGAATTGAAAAACAAATATCATCAAAGATCATGTTAAAGAAGGTACCTACCAATCCCATCTAATTGAAATACTCAACTGCAACAAGCAAAGAAAAGAACCAATGACATTATATTCTGATGGGTCCCTTATAAACCACAGAAATACAAATATGAGAATGAGAGTAGCATGGATACAAATAGGAGAAGCAGGAAGAGAAAGCAAGTTCCAAACTGGTGTAGAGGATTGGTCTTCATCCACTAAAATAGAACTAGTAACAATAGTTACTATACTACTAGTAGCCCCAGTAGATAGCAAGATCGAAATCTTTACAGATAGTCAAGCCTGAATCTCGAAGTGAAAAACTATAGAAAAGGAGGATTCCAAAATGACCCACAAAAGATGGTTAAAAGAACAAAACTGGTTCCTGTGAATACATATGCTAGATCTCATAAAGAAAAAGAAGCTGGATCTCAAACTTATCAAGGTCAAAGCATACTCCAATATTCAGTATAATGAAGAGGCAGATGCTCTGGCCAAAGAAGCACTAAGAACGCCAGTAATAAAATAAAAAAAATTGGTCTTGCCCAAAATAATTATAGAAATTAAATGGCAAAACATAGTACTAGATACTCTAATAAGACAAGCTATTAAAAAAATTAATAACAAAGTAACAGCTTACTAATGGTCAACTCAAGGTAGAATTGAAAGGAGATGGGACCAGAAAATTCAAGACTATCACAGATATACGTGGACCTTGTATAGGAATATTTTAATAAGGGACACACATAGAACACCTCATTTAAAAGTTCATGAAACAAAAGCTTTCTTACTAAATTGATCAATAACAAACTACCAACACTTATGAAGCTGGCCATAAGAAGACCAGATCTTTACAAGCAAATAAAATACATTACATGTGATCAGGAAGAGGAAACAATAGAACACTTGCTAGAATGTCCAACTTACAAGACTCAGTGGAATGAGGCATGGCAAAAAGGAATAGAAGGAGTCTTGAAAGGATTCATAAAGCTCTTAAAAGAAAGGAAAACTAAATCAGAAGAGAAAGAGTTAAGCTTGAGAATAAATAATAGGATAGAAATAGGAGAAATTGACAAACAGATAGCAAAACTGATAGAAAAAATCACAGAAACCAGTTAGAACACACTTAGCTTCTGTATAGGACTAATAGAGGAAAAACTAGTTATAAAAATAGTGGATTTGACATGTCATGGCAAGATAATTGGAAAAGAAGCAAAAAAATAAATAACAAAGATACAAGAAAAAGTACACAATCACTTCCGAAAGAAAATATGAAATGCAAGATGTGAAAAGGTGATTGAATGGGAACAAAAATCAGGAATCTGCAAACATAACAAGATAAAAAGACTATTATACCCATGAGATCAGGAAAAAAAGAACAAAATTACCAAAAGTTGATCTAGTAAGAAATTGATATATGAAGAAAAAAGAGTTGAAGACAAAAAGCTAGAAGAAATCCTATTAAATGGAGTGAAGTATGGTATGAGGTGGTTGGGATTTTGATCTCTGTCAAAGCTCATAAGAGTGATTTGTAGTAGTGACCTGCAGGCAATGATGTTAGAAGTTGGAAGGGTTTTCACCTGAATCTCTAATAGAGTGATAAATCACTCCTGAAGTTGCACTTAGAGAGGTAATATAATCAAAATAAATGAGTTAGTTAGAGATTTAGCTTTAACATTTTATTTAATATGTACAGCTTATTTTTTTTTTTTTTTTTTAAGTACCCGTAGCCAGGTTAGATCGTCAGTTTATTAATCAAATGAAGACAAAAGTACATTTTCATTCAAGCAGCATGATACATACTACAGCTAAA
>CAJVPT010006154.1:0-11326 GCA_910592055.1 Acaulospora colombiana
TCTGATTTTTTTGATTGCTAAATTTTTTATTGTCAAATTTTTGATTGCAGAATTTTTTATTGTTACTTTATTGCCAAAATAGTAATATGCTGAGTGACAGCAATCAAAAAGAATTCAATAATATTTTTATAATTAAATTTATTTAAATTCAGCAATAATTTAGCTACCGAATAATACAATTTTGACTAGTTCCATCTGTATAAAATATAAGATGATCAGCCATATTTCTTTTATTATATCTCAAGATGCTCTTAAGTTCATCTTGTATTCTTCTGTTTGTATAGCTTTTTCTATTAGTGTAATATTCTAGTCTTCCACTTGAATCTCTACTTCAACTGGTCTGAAAGTCAGTAGAGTTATTGTTTGCTGAAATGTATTTGTCTACCAGTCTATAAAGTTTCCTGGCAAAAGGATCTGCTTCTTTTTCTTAAATTATTATATCGATTGAGCAGTAGAAGAAGATGAATCTGTGACTGGACTACTTTTAAAGGCTGCTCTGTGCTGTCTAGTTGAAGATGAGTATTATTACTAATAGAATCATATACTAGCTGATATGGGGTAAAATAGATTTTGTTATTTATAGACACTGTCTTTCTCCATGTATCTGTTGAAGTATTAGCCTAGACTGCCCAGTAAATCTTTTTTTTATCTGGATTTGTTGAAAATACCTCAGTTTGCATATTATAAACTATTTATTCAAGCTTATATAGAAAGTTTTATAGGAGATCTTGATTTACTGTTGTTTTTTCTCTCACTTTTTTATACCAGAAGGGAACCAGTCCATTGTATCTGCTATAGATGATTTGAATTGTTCTCTATTCCTTAAGTGTTATTGCGATAGTGTTGATGAGCTAATCTAGAAACATGATCTTATGTTTTCATAGTGATGAAATGGGTTTTTCATATTCTCTATCTTCTTGCAATATAGATTTGATTGATAAGATATCTCCCTAATAATCGAATATGTTTTTCCATCTCTAACTTTGGAAAAGTAACTTGTATACTATTTGTTAGAGCCAGTGTCATAGCTGTCAAGTTTCCTTTTGTCAGCTTGTAAGAGTTAATAGAATTGCTTAGAATATTATCTGGCTCCCAACATTTGATTTAACTTTGTTTCAGTCTGATTATAGTAGCAATACTAGAGATCTTGTTATTGTTAAGCTGACAGAAAAGTGCAGGTGTATGACTTTCTAGCTGTATCTCCCAAATACTTTTGAGACCATATATTTTTTTGTTGTGAATACAACTGTTTGGGATCATTCACAGACTAGGGCCTTGTTCTTAAATACTTTCTTAAATATGACTGTAAGATCATTATATATTTTCTCACTCAGGTGTGTGTATTGTGTTCTATATTTTATTCTTGGAATCAGAATCCTATTGATAATATATCAGGAATGCTTTTCTGTCAGCTTCTTCTTGGCTATTGCCTGGACTACTGTTCTGATCTCTGATTTTATAAGGCTAATAGTGTCCTGATTTTTTTGTCTTGATTCTAACCATATACTAAGAAATCTAGCCTGATTCTTCTTGTTGATTTCATGAACTATAGTATTCCCTGAATAGTTTTGGAGACTTGTGGGTTTTGATTGATAGTAAGGAGGATTGACTTTTTTGCATTGATTTGAGAGTTATTTGCTATATAGAACTTTTTCACTTTTTCCAGGATCTTTTTCAGATCTTCCTTGGATTTGACAATCCAGGTTGTGTCATTCATATAGGCAATTACTGCCTGCCTTAAGGAGAGCTTCATTTTCTCTTCAAGTTTACTAAAATTGGAAGACCATTCTTCTTCCATGGAATAACCCAGGTTGCTGTTGTTTTGAATCTTGCATAAAAATAGATCATAAAAGATTCTCCATAATAATGGAAAAATCATTTTTCCTTGATCTATCCCATCCCCTGCCACTATTGGATTAGATAGTCCATTGAAAAGAATGATACTACAGCTTCTGTCTTTGAAGATGTCTATTATGAGCTTCTTAATGATTGTAGAAATTCAAATCTGATCTATAGCCTTTTCAAGTATATATAGGAATATTGTGTTATATATCTTTGCAATGTCTTGAAATAGGATTCATAGTTCTTTTTTCTTTTCACTAATCTCTTTACAAATATTGTTTAGCAAGTGGATAGGCTTTGCCGTACTCTCTCCTTGTAGCTCAGCAAAGTTTGGTCCTTTTAAAATTTTGTATTGCTTGCAAATAACTGATAATCAGTTGGTAAGGATCTTGATAAAGTATTTTTAAGCTGTTTTCAAGAGGATAATAGGTCTTATATTGCTTAAATAACATTTTTAAAGCTTGGGTTTGAGAATGGAGTAAATGTTACTGCTTTTCCATTTCTTAGGTACTTGACCTATACTTTAAACTTTATTAAAAAGAAGACATAAAGTTTCTTTTTCTTTGATCCCCAAATGTTTGAGCATTTCATAGCTGATGTATGTAAAGATGGGTTCCTAAAGGAGAAGGCAAGGATATAAGTCAAATGTTCCTTACTAGGAAACATTAAAATTTTTAAATTAATAACTATAAAAAAACTACACACAATTGTTCTTCATTATCTAAATTATTGATTTATAACATTTCCTGACTTTTGTCTCTATTAAAGTGAAGAGTCATGAATTTTGTTCTTTAAAAAAGGACATAAGTGATCTGCGAAATTTTATATGCTAAATACTTTAAGGACCCATCATTATCTACCTGCTATTAACAAAAATAACAATAAATAATTTGCTCAAAAACCAGATACAAGAGCAAGATAGAACAAAAGGTAAAAAAATACCATATCTAGGCAACTCCACTGTAGAATAATGAGAGAAATTCAAACTTTGAATAGAACACAAGCTTTCAGAAATCGATGCACAGGTTTCCTGGCATAAAACTGAGAACAGCTCTCAAGAACTCAAAAAGATCTGGCAAAAACTTGAAACCATAATCATTAAGGGTGCATACAAGTGTCTCAAAAAGAAAAGAGTTTATTCCACTCCTAACAGAAGAAAAGAAGTTAAGATGGGATCAGTAATTCCAAAGAAGGATTTCGAAGCTTACAGAGAAGCCAATAAGATCCACTTTTTTCTAAAGAAAATCCATGTTAACTGGAATATAAAGATCATAAAAGACACGGAAAATATAGAAAAGGTCATTCAAAATCTACAAGGCACTTATGAATCCCTTGATGAAAAACTAGTACCTCTCCAGTCACAAGAAGAGATCCCAGAGCAATTGAGGAAAATCATTAAAATAGAATATACCCTCAGAATAATAGGCAAGAAAAAAGAAAGTCTTCATATCAAAAAACAAATCAAGGAGACTCTGGATAACAGATGTGATGATCTTAAATCTAACCAGAAGTGGATACTGGGCTCAGTCTTAAATTATAAAAAACTAAAAATTAAATTAGATCGGGTGCTAACCACAAATTAGAAAGGGAAAGAATACATTGCTACTAATCCTCAAACTATCAGAAGCAAGATTGAAGAATATCACAAAAGGATGTTCAAAAAGAGAAATGTCAACTTCGAAAATCTAGACTCCTTCTAGAAAAAAGAATACTAATACAAAGAATGGATCGACTCAACATGATATTCATCCTTAACAGAAGAAATTAAAGTAAAAAAACTCGAAGCTACTTTGCAATTTTTCCCAAACAACAAGGCTGCTGGCCCCTTATATATCAGTTATGAAATGCTCTAACATTTAGTAATCAAAGAAAAAAAAAAACTTTATGTCTTCTTTTTAATAAAGTGTTAAGCACAGATTAAATACTTAAGAAATGAAAAAGCAGTAACATCTATCTTATTCTCAAACCCAAGACTTGAAAATATGATCTGAGCAATACAAGACCTATTGTTCTTTTGGAAATAGCTCGAAAATGCTTTACCAAGATTCTTATCAACTGACTATCAGCTATTTGCAAGCAACACAAAATCTTAAAGGATCAAACTTTGCCAGGCTACAGGAAGAGAGTACAGCAGAGCCTATTTACTTACTGAACAATATTTGTGAAGATATTAGAGAAAAGAAAAAGAACTATGGATCCTATTTCAAGATACTGCAAAGACATATAATACAATATCCCTATACATACTTGAAAAGGCCATAAATCAGATTCAAATTTCTATAATCATTAAGAAGCTCATAATAGACCTCTTCAAAGACAGAAGCTATAGTATCATTCTTCCCAATGGACCATCTAATCCAATAGTGGCAGGGGATAGGATAGATTAAAAAAAAATGATTTCTCTATTATTATGGAGAATCTTCTACGATTCACTTTTATGCAAGATCCAAAATAACAGCAACCTAGATTATTCTATGGAAGAAGAATGGTTTTCTAACTTTAGTAAACCTGAAGAGAAAATGAAGCTATCCTTAAGGCAGACAGTAATTGCCTACATGGATGACATACCTGGATTGCCAAATTCAAAGAAGACCTGGAAAAGATTCTGAAAGAAGCGAAAAAGTTCTATATAGTAAATAACTCTTAGATCAATGTAGAGAAGTCAATTATTCTTACTATTAACTGAAACCCACAAGTTTCTAGGACTGTTCAAGCTGGAACAGAGGATACTATAGTCCATAAAATCAATAAGGAGGATCAAGCTAATTTTCTTGGTATCTGGTTAGGACCAAAATAAAAAAACCAGGACACTATCAGTCTTATAAAATCAGAGATCAGGACAGTAGTCCAGGCAATAATCAAGAAGAAGCTAACAGAAAAATATATTCAATATGTTATCAATAGGATCCTAATTTCAAAAATAAAATATAAAACACAACATATACATCTAAGTGAGAAAACATATAATAATCTCACAGCCATGTTTAGAAAAGTATTCAAGAACAAGACTCTAGTCTGTGGAACAATCCCAAACAGTTGTATTCATAACAAAGGAATATACGATTTCAAAAATATCTGGAAGATATAGCTAGAAAGTCACATACTTGCATTTTTCTGTTAGCTTAACAATAATAAGGTCTCTGGTATTGCTGCAATAATCAGACTGAAACAAAGCCAAATTAAATGTTGGAAGTACAGTAATATTCTAAACAATCATATCAACTCTTATAAGCTGATAAAAGGAAACTTGGCAGTTATGATATTGGCTTTGGCAAATAGCATACAAGACACTTTTTAAAGTTAAAGATAAAAAACATATTTGACTATCAGTGAGGTATCTTATCAATCAAATCTATACTGCAAGAGGATAGAGAATACAGAAAAGTCATTTCATCACTATGAAAATACAAGATCATGTTTTTAGACCAGTTTATCAATACTATTACAATGACACTTAAGGAATGGAGAACAGTTCAAATCCTCTATAGCAGATGCAAAGAACTGGTTCTCTCCTGATACAAAAAAGTGAAAAAAAAAACAACTGTAAATCAAGATCTCCTATAAAACTTTCTATATGGGCTTGAATGGACAGTTTACAATATGCAAACTGAGGCATTTCCAACAAATCCAGATAGAAGAAAAATTTACTGGGTAGTTCAGTCTAATATTTTAACAGATACATGGAAAAAGATAATATCTATAAACAACAAAACCTATTTCACTCCATATAAACTAATATATGACTCTACTAATAATAATACTTATCTTTAATCAGATAGCACAGAGCAGCCATTAGAAGTAGTCCTGTTACAGATCCATCATCTCCTACAGCTTAATCGACATAATAATCTAAGAAAAAAGAAACAGATTCTCCTACTAGGAAACCTTATAGACTGGTAGACAAATACATTTCAACAAACAGTGGCTCTACCATCTTCCAGATCAATCGAAATAAAAATTTAAGTGGAAAACTAGAATATCACACTAATAAAAAAAGCCATACAAATAGAAGAATATAGAAACGAACTTTAGAGTATCTTGAGATATAACAAAAGGAATATGGTTGATCAGCTCACATTTTACATAAACAGCTCTAATAAAAAAGGGATGACAGATTGTGAATTTGAAATAAATTTAGCTTAGATTATAATAGAAGAAGGTAAAATAGTTAAACAGTTCTCAGTAAAAGTTTTTATATGGCCATCAACAACTAGAGCTGAAATACTAGCTATTCTCACTGTACTATATATAGCCCCCTGAAACACAATAGTTACAATTTACACTGACTGCAACATTGCAGTCAAAGTATGGAAATCTATCTGCTCACAAATAGAAATATCTACAAGAAAATAGACAAAGATTACTCACTGGCCACTTTGAAATAATATCAAAGACCTAGTAAAGAAGAAAGACTTGAATCTGGAAATCTTAAAGATCAAAGCCACAGAATCAATAGATTTAACAATTAAGTAGACTTACTTGCCAAACAGGCTAGGCGGAAGAACCCAATAATTTGGCATTAGTTACTAGAGCTAAGAAAAGTCTTTATGATAGCAGCATGAAAAAAATATATAATAGAAATTGATATCAGAGATTTTGTTAAAATATTCAATAAGAAAAAGATTGAACTAAACTGAACAACACAGAAACAAATTCAGGATATTTGGATCCAAAATAATAAAATTATAGACTGACCAACCTTTTGAAACCAGTTCAATCCAACCAATACCTTCGATACTTCTTTCAAAATTAATAAAGACAAAAGCTTTTAACTTAACTCATAATGAACTTCCAGTCTTACTGATACTTAAGAAGAGAAAACTAGATATATATATTATGACCACTTGCCCAGTATACAAACTTCAAGAAGAGACACTAGGATATCTTTTTGAATGCCTAGTCACTAGGAAAATTCGTAAGAACTTATGACAGAAAGCAAACGAAAAGATCAAGAAACTTATTGGTAAAGAAATAAAAGATAAGAAAGAAGTTCAACATAAAATAAGTGACTGGATAGACAAATAATTAAAAGAGATCCAGAAATCTGACGGGGACCTTTTCAATACCATCTATGATATATGGAAGAAAGCAAGACCATCTCCTTGAAGAAGTATCTCAAAGAATAGCTCAAGATTCCCTTAACAAACATATAGGGTATAATTGATAAACTCTGTCAAAAGATGAGAGCAAACTTTAAAAAGAAGATCTAAAATACTTGCTGTATCAAAGTTATAAAATGGGAAAAGAAGCAAAACATTATAAAAGAGGACAAAAGAAACAAAAGACCCAAGCCCAAACCTAATAAACAGATCAAACAGAACCAAAAAGAATTGCAATTACTATCAGAGGATTTACTGTAAATCTGGAGAATATTAAAGAAATAGAAGAAAAGAAGTATATAACGATTATTAAGGATTGGGTTTGTCACAAAATTAAGTGATTCAGTTTTTAACTGTAGACAGAACTTAGAATGATTTAAGTAATGACTTGTAGGTAATGATTTTATTAATTAGAGAAATTATCCAAATTAGTAAAGAAGTGAAATATCATTTTCTAGGTTGCATTTAGAAAAATAGTTTTTTTAACAACAAGTGAGCCAGTATGTGAAAGTCACAATAATTTGTAATTACCTAACATATATACAATAAGATCACTTTACTAATCTGACTGTGGGTTAAAAAAAAACAAATAATATTTAATAATAATGGATAATAGAAAAAAATAAAGATTAATTACTAAGTAAAAAATACCAACAAATTATTCAATTTCTATAGAAATATAAGACTATAATTTTAACTATATACTATATATACTTGAAATTAAAATATATTTTATATAATAAATTTTTAATATTCAATGAAATTTAACAAATAATATATTATTAAAAATCAAATTCTCAAAAAAATTTAATAATATTAAAATTGTTGAATTTTAATTATCAAATTTTAAAAAATAATGATAAAAATTTAATTTTTAAATTTTATTTTTAATGACAATTTTTAAAACTAATAATTTTATTTTATTTTTTTTTTTTATAACTCTGTTAGGCTAGTTATGTATACTTTATTAAATATTTATAATCTATACATATAATATGAATCACTAAATACTAACTAGCTTACTTGTCTTTATAATTATTATTCTAAATGTAACTTTGGAAGTGACTTATCATTCCATTAGGAATTCATGTAAAAACCTTTTCAACTTCTAATATCATTATCTGTAGGTCACTACTGCAGATTAAAACTAATAATTTTATTAACTTAAGATAAATTAAATCAAAATATAGAAATTTTAAAACTTTAATTTTAAGCTATCAATAAAAAAATTTTTTTTTTAATTTTAAACATATATAGTAAATCAAAATATAAGATAGAATCCAAAGTATAGATAATAGTTATATATTATTTTGAGTTCAGTTCTTTTTTTTCTATATAAGTTTTATTTTATATTTATTTTATATATAATTTTAAGATTATAATTTTAAAAATTATAATTTTAAATTATTATTTTTAGGGATATAATTTTGAATCATAAAAATTTTTTATTCATTTTTAAAAATAATTATTCAATTAAAGAATTTAAAAATTATTAATGTTGAAATTTATAATAAAAATATAATAAGGGAACTTAAATTTTTAAAAGCATTTATATTGTATATAAACTATTTAATAAATATACTATAGAGAACAAAAAAAATTACCATTTTTTTAAATATATTTTATTTAATAAAGAATTATTTAAATTAAATTAAATTTAAAATATAAAAACTTAATTACTTAAAAATTAATTTTACTTAAGACTATTTTATAATAATAATTATTATTATTATTTTATATTTTTATTTTAATTAAAAAATTTTATATTATATACAAATTTTACAAATTAATATATATAAATATGATTTTTTAAATATAATTTTATATATAATTTATTATAAAATAATATATTACTTATAATATTTATATAACTTAATATATAAAATTTTTAAAAAAATTAAAAATAATATTATTAAATAATCTGTGAATCTATAGTATAGTGGTAATGTTTTCAGATCATAATCACAAGATTTAAAGTTCAATAACATATAAGAGCCAAGTGAAGATACTATATCACAATAAATTCAGTACTCCATTGGATAACAGTAAAATATTATTGGGCATAAACCTGGTTATCTTACTGATAGCTGAAATAGAAAAATCTGATACTATAAGGTGTTACTTGTAACTGATCTTTACCAGATCAGATCAGTCTATAGATGTTGTAAGATAATCAGTACTTATCAGTACCCTAATAGGTAAAAAAGAATGTGCTGATTTCATGGTTAATCGAAATAAAGACTGGATTGATACCAAGTACCTTGATAATCTTACTAATCACAAGAAGTTGTTATAAGTCAGAAAGATTGAAGTTCTAAAGAAAGTAAATATTGTACTAGTAGAATGTTTAAAAGTATGACCAGTTGCTGTGACTTATTATCAGAAGACCTTGATAGGAGGAGAAATCCATTGATTATACCAAAGTTCTAAAATCTAGGGACAGGTTAGAGCAAATGTAATGGTTTGATAACTAGATTATTCTATAAAAAAGTATTCTGAAAAAAATTAAGAGAATATTATATAATTTCCTTTAACAAGCTAATTAGTATATATAGTATATAATATATTTACCATATATAAAATTATCATATATACAACATTATTTCTAAGTAAATAAAAATTACAGAAAGAAGCCAGAAAATCATTACAATCAATACTAGAGTACACTATAACAATTCTTAATACTGATCCAGATCTTATTAGTTTCTATTTCAGAGGCTACAAAATTATTCAAAATATTTGAAAGATACTCAAATTAATTGACCAAGCCAAATATATATATGAGTGGATAAAACTTACTCGAAATGAACAAATACATACATAGTTTAAAGATAAGATCAACTGGAAGACTATCTTTGAACCGTTACATATCTTCAAGATTTCTAGTGATAATATAGATATTATAAATCATGAGATCCATACTTTTACAATCAAACTTTGAAACCAAGAACTCCATATTATGGACAAGTTGCATAACTAATATTCCACCATCTATAAGACTCCTAAATACTTTCAATACATAACCAATAAAGACAATTTATATCTATTTATATGCATTACTTATTAACTTGAAATAAAACAATTAATTACCAATATTATTTATAGAGAAATAGTTATCAGAAAAGAAATTAAATTCAGTTACAACATAAATCAAGAAATTGCAAGTATTCTCAACAAGTCAAATATCTGACATATAATCATTAAAGGGGAAATTACCAAAAGTCTAATTTCACTTATCACATAATACATAAAAATGGATAAGCTAATTTCAACTATAAGAGACATCACAAATAATATTTGACTTATTGCATACAGTATATAGAGTGATAGATGTTTTTACTTCCATACATAGGAAGCATTATAAGACATCAACCAGTAAAAAAATATACAACTGCACAAATAAGAAGGAAAAGTATAATAACAGTAATCAAAGACTAAATAACACTAATCAAGAAATATCAGCTGATCTTCTAACAATAATTATTAAAGATATATATGACATTTTCACTATTTTCAACAAAGCATGCTAATAAAGTCTAGACACATTAGCTCTCCTATCAAGGGAGCAACAAGCCACAAAAGTACTAAGATACAATTGATTTTTTTGTAAAATCTTATAAAAGATACAAAAAAAATAGTTGCCAAAATGACTTTGTAAATTCAAGTACCTGTAATATAAGAAAAATCTAATAAAGTAGGTTTGAGCATAACTCCAAAAAAAAAAAAATATTATTAAATAAATATAAATTATTTTAATTAAAATTATTTTATAAAACTAAAATATTTTTATTATATTTTTTAAATAAATAAAATAATTTTGGTTATTTAAATTTTTTTTTATTAATATAGTTTAAGATAAACCTTTTAAATTAAATTTATAAAATAAAAATTAAATAGATTATATTAAATATATTATTATATAATTATATAATAAAAAAATTTACTATAATTAAAAATTTATAAAAATTTTTTTTAATTATTTTTTTAACTTTAAATCAAAATTTTAAGATAATATTATTAATTAATTGTTATTAAAACTTAAGTATTTTTTAAATTAGTTTATAAATTATATATATTTAAAATGTTATTTTGATTAAATAATTATTTATTAAATTATAATAAAAAATAAAAGAATAAAAAGTTTTTTCTAAATTATACATATATATAGATCTATGAATCAATAGTTAGTAGTAATGCTTTTAGATTATCAAGTATTGTTTTCAAGTTTAATATTACTGCAAGGTAGTATTATATAAGTCTAGATAATTCAGGAAAATCCTATTCATCTTATAATAAAGTTCACTGTCACATATAGTCAAAATCCTATTTAATTATAAGACAACTAAAGATTATAAAATGTTTTAGTCAATTTTAGTGCTAAAGCT
>CAJVPT010006155.1:0-11325 GCA_910592055.1 Acaulospora colombiana
TTCCCAGAACAATTTTATTTACTGTAAGAGTAGTCTGGTTATCAGGCCATCGAATTTTCTTTATCTTGGACTTCTCGGTATTCTAAGTCCTTCGAAGTGGTTCACGGATTTCTCCTCTTACCAAGGCCTCCCAATAGTCAAGTCTGTGAAACCCGGCACAGCCACATACTTGAATTCTTGAACAGATGCCTCAAAGCTAAGACAGGGAACCGGGATTGTTTTTCGTTTGATTTACCATTTCTTCCTTCAGCGGTATGCTACTGGTTCAATATCTACTCTTCTTATTACCCTTATTCGGTAATGCGGCTGTGTCAAGGGATAATATTACCCAATTTTTGATATTAAGCCTTATCACAATCCATATATAGACTGGCTTGTATCACACAGGAACTCCAGTCAACTGTTGAGACAAGCTATACATGGAAACATCAGTTATGTACAGTTACGTCAATGGATGCAGATCATTACCTGCTTTTCAGAGGTTGCCCCCTGGAGAATTTGATCGTGGTTCTTGTGATCTGACCTACGGAGTGCTAACCACTGCACTATAGACCCGTAGGTCTCAGAGTAGCTTTAATATCTTGATATATGTAATTTTAATCAATATCAACTAAAGTTATAAGAACTTGTCTTTTTTTATTTTCTGCTAAAGAATTTTTTATATACTAGATTCTTGAAGTTTATTCATTTTTTTGCATCTAAAGAAATAATAATAAAGTTTTCATCTTCTTTTTTATTAATTTTTTTCAAACATCATAATATATTTTTTTCTTCCTTACAATAAAATATAATTCAAATATTTTTATTGAGAAAGTTTTTCTTAAAAATTTGGAAGTCTTTTGGCAGACTTAGTATATTTTGAAAATATTTCACTTTTTTATTTTCAGATTCTCCTGGAAGCTTGAATATGAGAATTTCTATTTTATATTTGCTATTTTCTTTAATGTGAAAAAGATGAATATTAGATGATAACAATCTATTTCTTATCTTATAGACAAATTGTTCTGCAATATTATCTCCTTTAATCTTTCTATAATTTTTTCTATTTCTATTTAATTTTCTAATTTCTTATTACTCATTTCTATTTTAGTATTATTGAGAATTTCTACTATTATAGTTGATTAAACTTTCATGTCATTTCCCAAGTTTATATTATTAATATTTCTATTCATTATAGATTGAACTATTAATATTTTATATAAAACATGTTGTAATTATTTTTTCTGCTTGATTATATCAAAATATTTGTTTTCTAGATATGGCATTAGAAGATCTTTATCTTTCTCTTGTTCTTGGATTCATAGATATAGAATATATTACTTAGGAATTGTGATCTTTTTTTTTTTTAAAGTGCTAGCTCATTCTTGCATCAGTTCTTAAACTATATTAGAATCAAGATAAGTCCTAGGGACAACCAGAATGAGTAATTACCCATACTATCTAAGGATTTACAAATCAATGAATAGTACAAGGAATATCTATTTATGTCTCACCCAATTAGGATAGGGTAATTACTGTATATGACCATCTAGTGTAGGACTATTTTTTCAGCTAAGGTTTTGGGAAGTTTTATACATTCAAATTAATGAAGTGATCCACTGGATTATTTTTTATACTTAGAAGTGGCATTTTCTAGGACTATGGTTCACCAGATGACTTGTTGCTGTCCTCAATAAGGGAGCTTAATGTATCAGGAACTTACCTAAGATATCTAGTAGCACCAGTGTTGGGATTTTTTATGCAGAATTTTCTATTGGCTCCATTAATATTTTAAAATTTTCTGAGGGCTTATCATATATGTAGTACCTGTCTTATTACTTGATTGGAGCTTAGTTCTATATAAAGAACAACAATTCCTCCATTGTTAGCCTTGATTATTAGGGCCTGTTTTATGTCTTCAGCATCACTATAAACATGTTTTGATTATACTATTAGTGATCGGGTCCTTCTTTTTTCATTTTAAGGATGATCAGTTCTTATATTCAGGACCTTTATACTGCTTATTTTGGTCATACTTGTGAAATCTTGTGTGTATCTTGTCTTGTTATAGTTGCAATAAGTAGGTAAGATCCTTCTTCATTTTTTTGTTAGATATTTGAGACTAGTTATGTGTAAAGAACTCATATCACTCATGCTAGTCTTATATAGAATCTTGTGTTGATTTGTTATTCTTACTATAGACATAATGAACAAATGGGTTCTTCTTATTATCTTGTGGAGCACTTGATTATTATCATAGGGGATAATATTTTTGTATCACCTTATAGCTTAATTTTTACTTGGTCCTCATGTAGTATTGAACTCTGGATTTTATAATTGTGACCTGAGAGCACTACCACTGTACTATCGACTCACCAGTCTAGTAATTGTGGTTTTAATAAAGATAGTCTAATCAATATTTAGGATTTGAGCAATAATACTATCCAAAATTGAGTGTTTGTTTGACTTAGAGGCAAGATTCTATATAGTTTCTAAAGTAACAACTATATTAAAAATAACTTGTATTATCCAAAGTTTCTTGTATTGAACAAATTTGTTTAAAAGTTGAATCTAAGTATTTATGATATACTGTATGTTTTTCTCTTTTTTGTAACTTGCATTATCTTTATGTTTTTTTATTGATATACTTAAATAATATAATACAAAAAAACTTATTAATTGTTTTGGCAGATTATGTAGTCTAAAGTTTATATATAAAATAATACCATAGTTCATAAGATCAACAAGTAAAATTAGATCAGATTCCTTAGTAACTAGATAGGATCAAAACAGAAGAATCAGAATGTAATTAGTTTAATAAAATCAGAAATCAGTGTAATAGTTCAGACAATAAATAAGAAAAAGTTAATAGAAAAACATACTTAATATGTTATCAATAGAGTTTTAATTCCAAGAATAGAATATAGAATATAATATATACACCTGAATAAAAAGATATATGATGACCTTACAGTCACATTTTGAAAGGTTTTCAAGAATAAAACCTGAATCTACAGAACAATTCCAAATAGTTATATATATAACAAAGAAGTATATGATCTTAAAAGTATCTAAAAAATACAATTAGAAAGCTATATATCAGTACTATTTTGTCAACTCCACAATAGTAAGGCCTTTAATATAGCTATCATAATTTAGTTGAAATAGAGTCAAATAAAAGACTAAAAACCTGGAAACATCTTTAATAATTCTGTGAACTTACATAAGTGAATTAAAGATAACCTAGCAGCTGTAACATTGACTCTAGCCAAAGATCTATAAATCATCTTTTAAAATTGAAAGTGAAAAAAAATCTTTAATTATTAGGAAGGTATCCTATACATTAAGTCAATACTACAAAATAATAGAGATTATAAAAAAGCTATTCCATTACTATATAAACATAAGATCATGTTCTTAGATCAAATTATCAATACAACTATAATAATACTCAAGAAATGAAGAGCAATCCAGATTCTTTATAGCAAATGCAAAGAACTGGTCTTTTTCTATTACAAAAAGATTTGTAAAAAAGTGACAGAAAACCAAGATCTTCTAAGAAAAATACTATATAAACTAGATTAGATAGGCTATAATATATAAACTGAAATATTCTTAGTATATTCAGATAAGAGAAAAACATACTGGGTAGTTTACTTTAACTTTTCAACTAATATATTAGAAAAGACATTATTCTAAAATAACAAAATCTAGTTTACTCCATATTGGTTTTTATATAATCCTACTAGAAACCATACTTTACTTCAATTAGATAAATCATCTCAAGTATTAGAAGTAGGCATATTATAAATTCATCTTCTTTCATAATTAAATAGATATAGAAATCTGAAAAAAATAAATCAAGCAATTTCACAGATTGACAAACAACTATAAGGTAATAGATATTAATCTCATCTATTTTTAGATCTATAAAAGTGGAAATCCAGATAAAAAATTGGAAAGCCATAATAATAAGACAAGCTATCCAATCAGAAGAATATATGGATGAACTCACAAATATATTGAAATATAATAGAATGAGTATGGCTAATTAGTTCACTTTTTATATAGATGGTTCTTATAAAAAATTAACGAAAGATAATAAACTTGAAATAAACTTTGCTTAGATTCTAATAGAAAATAACAAAGTTGAAAACCAATTTTTAGCAGGACCATTAACATGGTTATTAACAATTAGGATAGAAACATTGGCTATTTTTACTGCACTAAATACAGTATAACTTTTCAAAATACAACAGTCTTAATTTTAACTGCCATAATACTACAGTTAAAATATAGAAGTCCATCTGTTTACGAATAGAAATACCAACAAAAAGATGAACAAAAACTATCAATTGATCATATAGAGTAAAATTAAAGATTTAGTAAAAAAGAAAGACCTTATTTTAGAAATTACAAAAGTCAAGACTTATAGGACTAACAGGTTCAACAATCAGATAGATCTACTTGCTAAACAAGCTAGATATAGGAATCCAATAATCTGGCATCAACTATCAAAGTTAGGAAAAGTTCTCACAATAGCTATATGGTGTGAATACACAATAAATATTAGTATCAGAAAATTTATCAAAACATTCAATAGGAAAAGAATTGTAAAGATTGGACATTATAAAAAAAGGATTTAAGAGCTGTGGATTCAAAATAAAAAAAATTATAAATTAATTAATCTTCTAAAATCAATTTAATCTATTCAATATCTTTGATACTCTCTTTAAAGCTAATAAAGACAAAAGCTTTCTAATCAACTTAATCTATAATTAACTCCAGTATTGCAGATACTCAAGAAAAAAAATCAAGATATTTATAGTATAATAACTTGCCCAATATATAAACTTCAAGAAGAGATATTAAAACATCTTTTTAAATATCTAGTTATTAAATAAGCCAAAGAAGACATATGGCAGAAAGCAGAAGAAAAAATCAATTATTTTATCAATAAAGAAATAAAAGCTAAAAAAAAACTTATCCTATAACTGATAATTGACCAAGTAGATGACTAAACAAGATCTAGCAATTAGACAGAAGCCTTTTTAATACTATCTATGGATATATGGAAGAAAATAAAAACATCTTGAAGAATTATCTCAAAGCATAATACAAAATTTTCTTAATATTTACAGAGAGCACAATTGATGAACTTTGTTACAAAATAAGAAAAAATTTTAAGAAAGATATCTAAAACAGTCACTATATTAAAATAATAGAGTAAAAAAAGCTACAGAATATTATTAAAGAAGATAAAGTATTACAAAAGAACGAAATTGAACCTATACTAAGTTCTAAAAGATATGGGCATAGATCCAATACACAAACTATAAAAGAGCAGAAAGAATCCTCTTGTCCTTAAAAGATCTAAAGCAAAAAGCTATTGAAAGAAAGAAAAAAAAGAAGTATATATAAATCATTAAGGATTGGATTTGTTATGGTATTAAATAGTTTAGTTTTTAACTATAGATAGAATTTAAAATGATTTGTAGTAATAATCTATAGGCAATAAATTTATTGACTAGAAAATTCATTCAAGTCAGTAAAGGAGTGAAATATTATTCACTAAATTGCATCTAAAAAAATAGTTTTTTTCAATAACAGATAAATTAGTATATAAAAGTCAAAATATTTTGTAAATATTTTTATACAGTATATGCAATAAAGATATGTCATGTTGATCTGACTGCAGATTAAAAAAAAAAAAAAAACACCTCAAAGAATATAGAGAAGTTCAAAATATTGATATTTATAAGATAAAATTGAGACCAAAATAAAGGCTTATCTCAAGTGTCATGAAATTTTCAAAATTAATTCAGAAAAAATATGAATGACACCACTTGAAATAAAGATAATAAAAGTAATCTTTATCAAAGAAAAGTTGGCAGAACAAGAAATAAATGAGGTCTTAATTGAATAAAACAAATATATATATATATATATATATATTTTTTTTTTTTTACACGAAACAGGCCCACTTTATTAAGATTTTTAGAGTACATGATACTTTGATTACAAAACTATTTTGTAAACATTTTCCTATGTTACCTATCTAAAAGTTTTCTTAAAAAAGCCAGTTTGTCTTTTAGACCCTTTATGGCTTGTTGCCCATATTTATAAAACTAACGTGCCTAGGCTCCATTAGTGTGTGAAAAGATGTCATAAATGGTTTTGGTGCTGGAGATGATGTCAGTAAGCAGGTTGTGAGCCATTTGTGTATATGAGGTATGTTGTCATTTTTGACTGTTGCTTTAAAACAAATATTCAGCTAGACTCCTAGACATAAATAGAATATTTTTTAGTCTGATAGCCAAGGTACTTAATGATACAAAAGTCAAGGCTTGTTATATATTAAGAAATACTTATATATCTTCTTATTAGGATTAAGATTATTATGAAATGCAAAGATCATATTGGAAGAAACTATAATAGGTTTCAAATATAAAACTAAAAGGTTTAAAGATAGATTAAAATATAAAAAGTAGAAACAGATATCAAACTCATACCAGACTCATTTTTAGATAATAAATCTATAAGCTCTATTACAATCTCTAAATATAAATAAACAATCAAGTAAAGTAGAAAGCATCAAGGTTAAAATAACAACAATATATAAAAAAGAAATTATAAAACCATAAATAATCTAATAACAAGAAATAATAGAGAATCATTAAGAAATTCTAGAAATATATTAAAAAGTCAAAACAGGAGGCAATTCAATAATCCAGAGTCAATAGATAAGCAGAATTTACTCAAGTTCATATTAATAATTTTAAAGAAATCGAATAAAAGAATTGTTAAGCTTGAAAGTAAATAAAGATCTAGCCAATGAAAAAAAAAAGAGACAGAATAGGTGGATTGCTCATAAAATAATATACTAGTTGATCAAGATAGACAAGAGGAGAAAGAGTCTGATTCTTCCCTAGTAAAGATTTATAATAAGGGTAAAGAACAAGTAATAGATCTAAATAAGTTAATAAAGCAAAACAGTAATTTAAATATAAAAATACTTTTACAAAATAAGTGCATAGCAAAAACAAAAAATAACAAACAAAAGATAAATAAGAAAATGAAAAAGTTCAAAAAAGAGTGATAAGAATAAAAATATATAACATTAAAGATACTATAAATAAAACAAATTAGTAAAGTTTTATTAAAGAAATACAATAATAGGGAATAGACATTGTTGTGGACTAATCTAGTAAGTTCATTGCTAATCTGTAATGTCTTGTATAATCCAAATGACTAATAAATATTCACAACTGATACAAAGAAGAAAATATATTCTATAAAGAACACTTAGGGAAGGTAGAAACATGGTGATTGAATAAGTTTCTCTTTATTCATGTTTTGTTTCTTTTGTATAATATTAATTTTTATCTCTATTTATAATGAGAGCTGTTTTTCTAACATATTCAGTACTGCCTTCTCAATGTACACTAGTAGACTATTTATACTTTTCTAGCTAACAATGAACCATCTACTTTATAATAGGCTATGCTAATTCTAAACTTTGCTAAACTTTTTATACTTTGTCAGACACACATAGTTCTCTTATTAGTATCTGGGTCTCAATCCATAGTTTCTTACTTCGTGACATTCAATATTTCATGCCAGATCTCAGGTTTTTAGGTTCTAGACCATTACTCATAAATTGTATCACTCATATGATCTTTAACAGCATAATGGAAATATATGAAACTAAGCTAATTTAGACAATGCAAAAATACATTATTCAAAGCAAAAGTTAGTCTTCAAATTCAAAAATATTTATAAAGAAAGATAGCATCAGTAAAAAAAAAAGAAAATTATATTATAGCAAAAAACTTCTTTATATAAAAAAAAAGTATTATATTATATACTGTATATATATATTTCATTAGATAAACAATGATATAAAAAAGTAGAAAAAAAGTTAACTAATCTTATCAATAAGAAATATAAACAAAATTTTCATATTATAATAATAAGAGATTTCAATGCTACCTATAATCTATCTGAAGATAGAATATCATTCTTCAAGACTAAATATCTTCTTGGGTTTCTGAAATTTTAATATTTAACTTTTTAAATAATTAAGACTTCTTAAATATCCAAATAATATAGGAAGATAAAAATAAAACTTCAATACAATGAAATACAACAAGTACCATAAACCACTGCATACAATACCTCTCTAAAGTAATACTCCTCTTAAATAATACCTAGTAGTATTCAAGAAAATTGTTACTCAATAAATGATTACTACCTGGATATATTAAGCTAGAGCCAATAAAATTGCAATATGAATGGGCAAGTAAGAGATACATCAGATGATAATAAGACACTAAATATCCCACTATTTATACTATCCACCTTTTAGTAGAATACCCCCCAGGTACTAATCAATTTATCATGGGATAAATTGATTAATACCCGGGGTATTGTATGCAGTGGTTTACAGTAGATTTATTATCAATAGTTTATTGCTATAAATTATTCAAAAATTATAAATTATTAAGTTAATAAAGGAAAAATAAAAAAGAAAAAGAAATAAGAATATAATTATAACTTTTTTAAAAAAGTTTACCAATTGAATAATTTTCTTTTAAAATGAATTTATTTGATTAAAATATTCTTATTACTTTTATTTAAACCTTAAAAGAAACTTTCTTTATCATTATCTTACCTAACATATATACAATAAAAACACGCTATACTGACCTTACTGTGGGTTAAAAAAAAAAAAACTTTCTTTATCATTATCTGTAATATGGAACAAGTCAATCCAACTAGATCTATTATTTAAAAAAAGTATTAGATTGGAATAGTTTAAGAAAAATTTAAAGATCTTGACTTTTAATCTACAAAATTTTTTTATTATTTAAAAAACTTAAGAAAAATAAGGGTTTATAATCTAATAATAACAAAAAATATTGTTACTATTTTGAGAACTAATATTGATAATACAAAAAAATTAAAAAAAAAATCTATAAAAATTTTGTAAGTTAAAATTTTTGCAATTTTTTTGTAGCTGTATTAACTTAACAAAATTACAGGTCAAGAAAAATTTATTGCTCAAAAGTACCTTGAGGAGATACATGCAATAAAAATGATATATCTTGATCCCCTCCCTGGTTACGATAAAAAAAAAAATAAAAGGAAAGTAGATATTTGAAAAAACAAATCCCTTGCCTTCCCTATATCTGCAGTCAATGCTGCCTCCTGTCTTCCGATAATAAAAAAAAAAAATAAAGAAATAATAGTTTGTGATAGGACCTCCAACAAGGTGATACTGGCTGTATACTGAAACTGAATTGGTCCTGATATACTTGAACTCATGAGAAGCACAATTATCAACATATTTGTTTTGTATTGACAAGTTTTCCAATTGTCAGAAATCAAAAAATTGGATCAAGGTTTCTTAACAGCTACAGGATATATATTTAACTATACTTAAGTTTTTAATTTTTAAAATTTTATTAATATTAATGTTTGCAGATATCTTTTGACAAAAGAAAGTGGAATATTTATCCATGTGCATAATATATCTGCTAAATTACAAGGGTCTGAAAGGCAATATTTGCAAGAAGAAAAAGTTGTAGCAATGAATAGTTTTCTTTTCAACTATGCCATGCATATATTTTTCAAAGATGTGACCATAAATATACAAAAAAAAATAGAAGAATATAATCTATCCCGGTTAGATGGTAACAAATATGGTACTACTGACAAAGGAATTACAGTTTCTTTCGATAATAAAAAAAATATATTTAAACCATCCTTTAGGTTTATGGGAGGCCTATGTAGTCCGGAGATATAGTAAATTTGCTCATACCAATCTTAATTTTTTGGACCATACAATTGCAACTACTTGCCTGAGAGGAATACGATCTAGTAATGATAAAGCATTTGCTTGCAGTAAAGGGGATTTTGATAGAAACAACTTTTATATGGTTAAATGGAAAATTAAAGTTGAAATGATAGGTATTTTTTAAACATTACAAATTATTAAAAATTTAGGTTATTAACAATTAAAATTGCCACAATTTTTCTAGGAATACTCTTTATTGCTAGTCAGAAAATGAATTGTATGGTACTACAGTATTACCGATGGAAGGTATAACTTGTGGACTGTCTCAAAATTTGATCAAAAAAATAGTATCAGCTATAAAAAAATAGAGGGAAGGTAAAGAAGAAACATATCATATGGATTATCAACATAATCAATTATCAACTGATCAATATGCTTTGCAAGCACTTGAAACATCGATAATAAAAAATAAAGAAAAAATGATATAGAAAATCAAGTTATTTTAGAAAGTACTGGTTATAGAGGGGAGTACATTAATATAGAAGCAAGTGAATGACCATGGGCTCTATAAATAAATTTATTTAAATTTAATAAAAAAAATTTTTTTTAATTTAAAGTTAAAATATATTTCTGAAAGAATAATATAATGGTTAAAATTTTTTTTATTAAAATAAAGCCAGATTAATTTAAGCATATTTAATCTAATTTAGTTAAATTAAAGTAGTTATAGTTGAATATTCCTTGAAATAGATTCAAATGTATCAAATCAGTTTCAAATTGTTTTTGCATCAAAACTGAATTAGATTTATTTCAAATTTGAATCAAATTCAGATTGAATTGAATCAAATCAAATTGGATTTGAATCAGATCAAATCAAACTATTATAGTTTCAAATCAAATCCAATTAGTTTAAAACAAATCAGATTCATATCTGATTTGTATTTATAAAAATCAGATCAGATCGAATCTAGTTAAAATTTGATCTGATTCGATCCGTTGTAATTACTAGACAGAATGATGCTCTTGGTTTTCAAAAAAACAATTGACTATCGGTTATGAAGTGTGTTCATATTGAATTTCCCAATTCAGCAATAAAACAAAGAAAAACTTGCAATTCTCCACTGTCTATACAATCAGAATTATTAAATAAAGATGTAATTAATCAGTCCTATTTAGTTTTTCCATATTCTACTATTCAGTATCAATTGTCACAAATGTATTAAAATTCAAATTTTGAATTTAATCTTTGGCATTGGATAGATCAATCAAGCATTGATGAACTTCTATGCGATATTTATGATGGTGATATTTGGAAAACTTTTAAAGATGAAAACTCAGAATTATTTTTTAGCAAAGAGATGGCTGATTCGCATTTGGAATTGGTGCTAAATATCAACTGGTTTCAACCATTTGATAATAAAGCGCACAGTACTGGTGTTATATATGTGGCTATCACAAATTTGCCACATGAAATACGATTTAAACACGAAAATATGTTGATTCTTGGCATATTACCAGGTCCTAGTGAACCAAGTTTACACCAAATA
>CAJVPT010006156.1:0-11324 GCA_910592055.1 Acaulospora colombiana
GAAATCTAAAAAGTCCAGGATAAAGAAAATTCGAGGCCTGATAATCAGACTACTCTTATCCTAAATAAAATTGATCTAGAAAAGTGTTAACCTGTACTGGCCTGACTAGGAGCTTTGTGAGATTGATGTTGGGCTTTTATGAACTTACTGTAATTTAGTTTTTCTAGTTGTTTTTCTCTTTCTAAAAGAAAAATTTTATATAGTAGAAGTTAGTAATTTTTGTAAAATTTATTTTTTCTGCACTCTGTAAAGAGTTCTTGAACTTGTTTTTGTAAGTTGTTTAGTTGTAAAAATGGTTTTTCTTGTTTTTTGGCTGGTTTCTCTTTTTTTCAAAAAATTATCAAAAAAGAAAATTTTTGAAAAATTGGGAATCAATCATTATTTTGAATTATTTTTTATTGAGAATGCAATTCAATATTTATTTTTAATTGCTTTTGAGATTTTCATATCTAATTTCAAGGACATGTTTAATTTGATTTTTGATATGAAGACTTTTCTTTTTTTTTATAAATTGTATATAAGGTCAATTCTACTTTGATAATTTGGTTTGACTATATTTTAGCATTAACAATATTTTGAGAAGATTCAAGTCTTGAATAAATGCATTATTACTTAGGGTATAAAGTCTATTGATTACTATTAAAATTTCTTTTTAATATAAGGTTTCCACATTATCTAAGGTTTTTTGAGTAGATAATAAATTCTATTAGTTTCTCTCTCTATATATATTTTTTTTTGAATAGATGGCTTACACCTTGTTTATTAGATATTTTTATGATGAGTATATACAAATTTATTTTATACAAATTTATCACTCTATCTACCTAAGTAAACTCACTAAGGAAATTTTTCTACCATGTGACTTATTGCCAAGTACTGATATATACTTAACTAATTTGCCAAGGCTCTACCTGTCCCATAAAAATTTTGTTTTAAATGAATAGATTATATTTTAGTTAATCCAGTGATAGCTAGCATGTGCCATATTTGCATTGATACCTGGAATGCAGGATTTGTGTATGTTCTTTTTTGTGATTATAGGTTATTATTGCCTTTTGTCTTTTGTGGTGATATTGTATTTCTTTTTCCATTGTATGAAGTTATAATATCTTTGATTCCATTTTTCTTGCATGTTGAGAAATCTGTTGATAATGCTTTTGATAGTTTTTTTATAATATTCTGCCAGTGTATATTTTTATAGTCTTTATTAAGTCCATTGTAAGGACTCCTTTTGCTATGTAATTCTTGACTTTATTTGTCGAGAGTTTTCTTTTTTGTTGAGTTTTTTATTGAGATTGTGTTTTGTAGATATGTTTGATCTACTACTGACTTCTTCATTTATTATTTGCTATAATTCTTTGTAGATGTCTGCTCTGTTCCCCTTGCATGTTATGCAGTGTGTGTTGGTTTCTATTTATTGACAGTTGAGGCATTGGTTGTCCATATAGGTGTTTGCCGCTTTTCTATGTAGTTTGTCCTTAGTAGATAGTTCTAGGTTCCAGAGTCTGTATCTGAAAGATTTACTATTGTAATCTCCTCGATTGGTTGGTCCTGTTGTGAGTTTTGAAGGTGGCCTGTTAGTGAGTGAGGCCTTTCATATGATGTCATTTAGTGTAGAGATAATGTTGATTGTTGTGAGGTTACGATTAAGGCTTCTCCAATTGAGAATATGTTTTGTTCTGATTAAATTTTTAATAAAGATTGTGATTGTATTATCTAGAGTATATCCATTCTATTCTTGTGTTCAATTCACTATGTTGCTTCTAATTGGTATGTATTCTATCTCAGATGCCTTTCCTGGTAGGATTGCTTCTTTTACTAGGAGATCTGCTCTATCATTGTGTTTGTTATTGCTATAAGTTTTAATTATTTTCTAGATTATAAAAAGTTTTTGGTTTTCTATAATGTGGATTATGGAGTTGATTAGATTGTTATTTTTAAGTATTCTCAAGTTGGCTGGATTTATTTGTACCTTGTTCATTGCACCTAGGATTGCTTGACTGTCACTGCAAATGGTGATTGTGCAATTGACAGATGCTATCATGAGAAAAGTGAGTATTGCAGTGAGTTTTGCTCTTGTGGAGAATAGAAACTTGTTTATTTTTTTTTGAAAACTGATGTCTGGTCTTTGGGTAATATGCCGATCAAATCCTATTTTTTGGTTTAAGTTTAGAAATCCATCTGTGAAGACTGAAATTTCGTGGAGTTTTCCTATTTTGTAACATATTGTTGTCAATTTCTCAATCATTCATTCTATTGTCTTGAGGTATTTTTTAATAATGGTTTTGTTGATTATTATTTAATTATTAAGAATGATTGATGGTGAGGAAGGTTTAGGTATAAGAACCACATCTTTTATTAACTTATATATCATACAGGTAATCAGGTTATATATCTACCTTATTTACATATAGTCAACAAATAATTATATATATATGAAGTAAATCTATCTATGTTAGTAGCTATAACTATTCTACCTCTATATATAACTACTACCTATTCAGAAAGATATACGATTCCTTCTTAATTTTTCCCAGATCAATTTTATTTAGGATAAGAGTAGTCTGATTATCAGGCCTCGAATTTTCTTTATCCTGGACTTTTTAGATTTCTTAGTTCTTTGGAGTGATCTATGGATTTCTCCTCCCACTAAGATCTTTCGATAGTCAAGTCTATAAAATTCTGGCACAACCACATACTTGAATTCTTGAATGAATGCCTCAATTCTGTAAAGCAAGAGAACTAGGTTGTCTTGAATGATTTACCATTTCTTTCTTTAATGATATGCTATCGGTTCAATGTTTAATCTTCTTATTACCTTCCAGTAATGTGATTGTTTTGGGGATAGTCATATCCAATTTCAGACATTCAATTATATCACAATCTTTATATAGACCATCCTTTGACAATCTTAGAAATCCCATTTTGACCAGTGATCAGAGCTATATTTGAAAACATTAGTTATTTTACAGTTATGCCAATGAGGCAGATCAATCAGTATCAGGAGTTGCCTTCTGAAGAATTTGATCTAGTATCCTTGTAATATGACCTATGGAGTACTAACTACTGTACTACAGGTCCATAAATCCTATTATGGCCATGCTGGAGTACAAATTATCACCATCGA
Organism: Acaulospora colombiana; assembly: GCA_910592055.1. Taxonomy (NCBI): domain Eukaryota; kingdom Fungi; phylum Glomeromycota; class Glomeromycetes; order Diversisporales; family Acaulosporaceae; genus Acaulospora; species Acaulospora colombiana. Next base: position 3,128 of record CAJVPT010006156.1, read on the forward strand.
ATAGATGAGATCTTTGTGCCACTGATGGTTAAATTTTACTTGACCCTTATATGGTACTGAACTTTGGACCTTGTGATTGTGACTTGGGAGCACTACCACTATACTATAGATTAACAGGTCTAAAACTCAATTTCTCTATATATAGTATATTAAAGTTATATTTAGGAATAGTACTCTTAATTTTGGATTTTTTTTTGAAGTTGAAATATACTTTTTTTGTTTTTAGAATCTTAAAGGCTTCTCTAATAATAATAGATTCTAACAGGTATCAGGTCTTATCCAGTATTTGTAATACTTTGAAGTTATTTGAGAACTCTATATATATTTGATCTTTAAAATTAGTAAAAGCAGTATCTGTCCAGGTTCTAAACTTTTTCATTGGATATTTATAGAGTTAGCAGTATCTTGAATTTTAATACCTTTAGTTCTTTGTGGTTCCTGTTTCTTTTTCTTAAACAAGTTGCCAGTTATTAAATGAATTATTAGAAGTGTATAGTTATTGCTGGTTGAAGTGTTTATTGATATATTATAAAAATTCTTAAGTTTTTGAGACTCAGTTTAGCTGTGATCCAGATATAGTAAATTCTACTATAAACTAACTTGTTTGATTATATAAAAGTACTGTTGTCTTTTTTCTTCAAAAGCCTTTAAATATCTGTAAAATTTCAGTTCTCTAAGAAGTTAAATAATCCAATTTCGGCTCTTTTGTATCTAATATATATAGTATCTTGTTGTCAATAGGGAACTGATCTGTTGTAGAATCAATTATAGCATTAAAGTCTTCTATAATGATTACTTCAAAGCATTTTTTCTGTTTTTTATAAATTTTCTTCTATACTATTTGTTGCAGATGTCTACTTTCTTTCTTATTAAAAGATAAATAAACTTGAAAATTGCAAGTTTACTCTTCACTGACAAGAAGCTAGCTCTTATTATATAACTCTCTATTTTGCTTATATATACTAGCCTTTTTTTATATTCCTTTTTGATTAAAAGGTTTATTACAGAGCCTCTAAGTTTACTATTATTACTGCTATGAAAGAACTTATATATTTCTTGAAATTTAAAGGCAAATATATCAGATCTAAATACAAGTTTTATTTCATAAATTTCAAGAATATCAATATCCATTTATTGTTTTTTTTCTAAAGTCTTTATTGATTAAGAATTGTACTAATACCTCTCATATTGTGTATTTCTATAGTTATAATATTATTGATGGAGTATTTGATGTCATCATTTTGATAAAGAGTATAACTTTTTGATATTTTGATAGTATTGGATTTTATTGTTGAGATAAAGTCATCTAAAAAGCTCGTATTATTTGAAAATTTATTGTTATATATATTTTTATTTGTTGCATCTGCCATTGGATTTATTATTTCTTGAAAAGAGCTATATTTCTTTTGGAAGTCCAGTTTTTTTTCAAGAAACTATGTTAGACTGATGCATCTTATAATTGTTATGTTCCTCATTTGCATCCTAGCCAAGAACATTTTTAATTTGTTGCTCTATTCTACTAATTCTTGTATTTATTTTTTCCAGATTAATTAAGATATGTTATCAAGGAATAGACCCATTGTTTTTAAAGTCTGAGCTGTTTGAACTTCTGAATTTTCAATTAGTTCCTTAGTTCTATCTCTGGTTTGAGTTGATGTATTTATTATTATTATTTATTAGTTAAGCATATCCAACACTTTTGGATTTGGATTTTGCTTTGTTTTGATTGTATAAGTAGTTGGTTTACTTCTGGTTCAGGTATATAACTCATCCATATTATTGTTAAATTTATTAGTTTCTTGAGTTTACTTTCATCTTGATTTTCTATTATGTCTAATATTAGTTCTTCCTATTCCTCTATCTATCTGTTCAGTATATGATTGTATTAATTCATTATCTGATTTTGAAATCTTCTTGTAATATTGTTTATCAGATATAAAGTCATGTTCTTTTCTAAAGTATTCTTTAGCATTTCATATAAGTTTATGGCCATACATGAAGATATATTACTTTAGAGCTTTTTTCAGATCTTGTAATAATACAAAATTTAGAACAATATAGCCTTGCTTTCTAAGTGTAAGCAAGTTTCTGGAAGTAAAGCATGCTTTGGCTTTGTATATTTAACTGCTTAAGCAACCAGACTAGTAGTAGTGTTATAAGCATCATATAGTTTTAAAGACTGAAAGTTATATTACTTGATGATTTGATTAATTTTTTCATTATTTAGTTTATGTTAAGTGAAGATAGCCTTAATAGTTTCTTCATTAATATGAATTATCCATTTTTTTTACTAAATTTTTGAACTGTTAATAAGGTATAATGCAAGCTTTTATTCTTTTTTGAGAATAATAATGATTATAAATATAAATATTTGTTATATTTCTATATTTTAATAGGATAGCCTTAATCTCTTGATGTGAATAATTTTAATCAATATCAACTAAAGTGATTATTAATGAGAACTTGTCTTCTTTAGCTTTCTGTTGAAAAATTTTTTGTATATCAAATTCTTGGAATTCATATATTTTTCTATATTTAGAGAAATTATGTTAAATACATTTTCTTCTTTCTCACAGCAGAATATAGTTCAAGCATTTTTATTGAGAAAGTTCTTCTTAAAGGATTAGAAGTTTTTTGACAGGCTTAATACATTTTGAAGATATTTTATCCTTTCATTTTCTGATTCTCCTGAAAGTCTAAATATAAGAATTTCAATTTTTATTTACTATTTTCTTTAATATAAAAGGGATTAATACTAAATTGAGATGGTCTATTTCTTGTCTTATAAGCAAATTATTTTGTGATATTATTTTCTTTAATTTTTCTATAATTTTTTCTATTTCTATTTGGTCTTCTACTTCCTTGTCACTTATTTTTATTTCAGTATTACTGAGAATTTCTACTATTATAGTTAATTAAACTTCCATGTCATTTTCCAGATCTACTGTATATTATAAGAATTGTTATTCATTATAGATTGGACTATTGATATTTCATATGAAATGTATTATAATTGGTTTTTTTGCTCAATTAGATCAAAATATTTGTCTTCTAGATATAATATTAAAAGATTTTTATATTTCACTTATCCTTGAATCCATAGATATAGGATATATTGCTTAAGAATTGTAACTTTAACAAAAGTAGTTTAATTGATATTTAGGATTCAGATAATAATACTATTCAAGATTGTGTATTTGTTTGATTTAAAGACAGGGTTCTGCATAGTTTTTGGAGTAGCAGCATATTGAAGATAGCTTGTATTACCCAAAGTTTTTATGTTGATTAAATTTGTTTGACAGTTGAATCAGTATATCCATGATATGTGCTTCTCTCTTTTTTATAATTTGTATTATTCTATATCTTTTTATTAACATATCTAAGTCACGTAATGCAGAAAAACTTATTGATTGTTTTAATAAATAATGTAGTCTAAAGTTTATGTATTACCAAAATAAATTGCTGTTGTTTTACTGTTATGAATCTTATTTGGTAATGATTGACTTTTGTTTAATAAATCTAAAAATAAATATAATGTGAGGGGTTGTAAACAAAATATATTTATTTTGGAGTTTATATTTGTCACGTGAGCTTATTATTGTAAAAGTATAGATGTGACAGATGTTATGTTTGTATTTTATATATAATCAGTTGTTATATTGTTTTGAAACTCTATTCTATTGAACAAAATAGGCTTGAACATCCTCCTAGGTGTTGTAAACCTTGGGCTTAAACTTATTTATTGGCTTGAGTTATTGTTTATAAAACTTCTCTTGATGTTATAATTTGCTCAATTGTTTTTCTCACAAATTAAGCAGATGACTGAAAACTAAAGCAAAGAAATATAGAGTTAAAATTCTTCACTAACATGAATATGCTATAGTTCCTAAGGAAAATAAAAGTATCTCTCAACAATACTTTTATTAATAGAGAAATCAAGAAAAGAAGAAAAAGATTAAGAAAGAGGCAAGGAAATATTTATAATTGTATGAAGACAAGAACAAATATTATATTTATAAGATACTCTTGATAATTTGGATACATATTTTGATGCTAATATCTCAAGGTTTTTGGACACCTATATATACTGTTTTAGATATTACTATAACTATATACTATCTATTATATATTTAGAATTTATAATTACTATAAATAATATATTTGTTAAGTTTGCTAAGTTTGCTAAGAGCATTACTAACTATGGAAACTCACTAATTTATATTAATAATAGAATAATTATAATATTTGCAGAATTGTTTATATTGTATGTCTCCAGGACTACAGGATTAATGCTCAAATCATATGACACATAATACAAAAAAAGAATCTTCATTAGCATTTCATGGCTAGAGGTCAAAATCAGTATTTAACAAGAAATCTAAATTAACAATCATTTTTGGGCTAATAAGGAAAGATATTTTTAGAATCAAAATATCTATAATTTTTTAGTCATGTTTTTGAGATTGATATGTAACTTTGGAGAGGAAAATCATATTTCTGTCAGATAAATATATAAGATCTACAGTATTAAGAAAGATATTACTCTATACTGATCTGGTTGAGAGCTTGTGGAGTTGAGGTTGGGACCCAAAAAGCTTATTGTGAATTAGTATTCTTGTGTTTTTCTTTCCTCAATCAAGAAAAAAACTTTGTGCAGAACAGATAAATTTTCTTTAAGTCTATTTAATATTTATTATTGATTAGTTAAATATAATATAAAGCTTACTTGAGAACAAAGGATTTTATGTATAAAAGTATTTTCTTATATGTGTGAAGCTGGCTTCTCTTTTTTTTCAATAAAATTATCAAAAAAGAAAATTTTTAAGAAAACTGGGAATCAGCATAAAGAGTTTTTTTTTAGTTTTTATATATATATAATGGTCAATTTCAATTTTTTTTTTAATCCTTTGTCAGGCTAGTTATGTGTACTTTATTAAATAATTGTAAGCTATATATTATATATATGTCGCTAAACTAAATCTCTAATTAACTCACTTGTCAAAGTCTTATATTTATCTAAAACTCTAAGTGCAACTTCGGAAGTGATTTATTGCTCCATTAGTAGTTCAGATGGAAACCCTTCCAACTTCTAATCTTATTGTTCGCAGATTATTACTATGGATCACTGTATAATGTTCTGACAAGGATCAAAACCCAACCATTTTATCTCATATTTAATCCTGTTTCTTATAATTTCTACAAGGTTTTTGTTTTCACTCTCTTTTACTTCTTCTCTTTACCTTATGCTTTTATAACTAGGATTATCTTATGAGTCTTACCTTCTTGCTTCCTGGGCCTTCATATATTTTGTTCTTTTATCAATTCTTTGTTCTTGTTCCTATTCAATAATCTTTTTACATTTCACATTCCAGACTTGTTTTCGGATCTGGTTGCAAACCTTCTTTTGTACTTTTAGAATTCATTTTTTTTGTCATTATTTCCAGCTTCTTTTTATGACAGTTTAGATTAGCAGTTTCTTTAATTACATCACCTTCTACTAATCTTGCGCAAAAGTTAAGAGTGCTTGAACTAGTTTGTAAGGCTGATTCTATTAGTCTGGAGATCTATTTATCTAATTCACCTTTTTCTCTTCTATTATCAACTACTAGTTATACTATTTTTTTATCTGTTTTCCTCTTATGTTCTTGATACAACTTGTCAAATTCTTTAAGAAAAGTCTCAGATCCTTTTTGCAATGTCACTAGAATCTCAATCTTATGACCAGAGCATTCTAATAAGTATTTTATTATCTCTTGATACTAATTGCATGCTATATACAGTATCTTGCTTGCTTGTATAGGTTTGGTCTTCTTATTACTAGCTTGTATAAGGTAGGTAGTTCATCATTGATCAATTTAACTAGAAAACTTTTTCTCTATAAGCTTTTGAAGATGGTATCCTATATATTTTTATCCTTTAACCTATCCCATACCAGATCCTATGAGTAGGTTTGATATTTATGAACTTGGTGATGCCATTTTGTCTCTGTTCTGTATTACTGTGTCCATGATAGAGTCATTGATCTTTTATTAATTTGTTTGATAAACTGTCATATTGAACTGTCTACCACTTCTTCTTGTCACATAGTTTCTGTAAGTATCTTGCTTGATTTGAGACTTTTCCATTCTATTGCTAGTAGCTTTAATGACTCTTTATCTAGTTGGTCTGCTTCTTTATTCCATGAATCATTAGAGTGGGCTTTAACCTTGATCAAAGTTAGTTGAATATACTTTTTCTTTACAAGATCTAGTATTCACACTCATAATGACCAATTCTTTTCTTTTAGCCATCTTTTGTGTATCATCTTTGGATCTTCTTTCTCTAGCTTTTTCCATTTAAAGATGCAGACTGGACTATCTATGAAGATCTTGTCAGTACTGTCTATCAAAGCTACTAAAGCTATTGTAATCAGTACCACCAGTTTTACCCTTGTGGATGAGAAAAAGTTTTTGACTCCTGTCTGAAATTTACTTTCTTTTCCAGCTCCTTCTGTTTGTATTCATGCTGCATCTATTTTTGCATTCTCATTTCCATGGTCAATTAAGAATCCGTTGGAGTAGAAGGTCAGCTTTTCCTGTGATCCTTGATTGCACTGTAGAATTTCAAGTAGATGATCTTGATATATTCCTTGCTTAATATTGTCTCTAAGTATTCCTTGTTTCCAATCTCCTATTAATACTTGGTTCATTTTTTCAATTTGATCATTTATCAAATCTTGGATTTCTAGGACTATACTCTTGATAATTATACTATCTAATTTCAATAACGAACAAAGAACTTTTAGTGATTGTGCTCGCCTAGTATTTTTTTAATGGTTTAAGAATGATATAGTATAAACCAAATCTGATTCTATTTTTATATTACATTCATTTCCATTTCTATTGTTTAGCAAGCATCCTATATATTTGGTAAGAACTGTTTTTAGATCATCTTCTATTTTCTGATAGTTGAAATTATGAATTATCGCAGTACCTTGACTATTCTCTTGAATCAGTTTTCCCTATGCTATTTGTTGATTCTCTTTTTGGGCAACTATCCAGGTTTTCTTTCATTTATTTTTGCCAGGTTTAGGTTTAGTGCATTTTGATAGCCACTTTTCTTTCTATCCCTTTTTCCAAAGTGTTGTAAGGTCTTCTATACTTTCTTTGGTTATGGTTCTTTATAGGATATCATATCATCCTGGGATAGAGCTTTTGCTAGTGTACTGAATAAGTTGAATTATTTTCCACTTTCTGAACTTTGTAGAATTTAGGTTTAGTAGCTAGTCTATATACATTAACCTGTTATTTCATAAAGATAATATTGCCTTTCTATATTTTTCTATTGTTAGGTATTCTTGAATTGGACTTGTCTTTGATCCATTCAAAAATATTGTTTTACTTCCAACTATGGAAAGTTAGTTCCAAGTCTTTAATTAACTTTAAAACTTGCAATGTAAAATTTTTTTTATAATCGAGATAATTTAGGAATTCACATAAAAGAAGATTATGAGGTTCTTAGTACTTAATATATGCTTGTTTCAACCTGATAATTATAGTAAGCCCTGCTGGATCCTGATCATTTATTCTATTACAGTGTTCAGTTATTTGACTTTCTTTTTGAAGCATCCATATACTTTTAAGATTTTGTACCTTTGGATGATAAACCCCACTGTTGGGAATAGATCTACATAAGGCTGCTTTATTCTTGAAGAGCTTATGATATACTGCTGTCAAGTTATTGTATATTTTCTAGGACAATATACTATGCTACATTCTAAACTCTATTCTTGGGATCAATACTCTATTTAGTATATAAAGGACTTGCTTATTGGTCAATTTCTTTTTTTTTTTTTTTTTTTTTTAACACGCTCAAAAACAGGCCCACTTTATTAGGTGAAATTAGGTACATATTACTTTAAATCACAAAACAATTTTGTAATCGAATTTCTCTATGTAGGACTCCCATTACCTTTTAAAAAAGCCAGTTTGTAAAAAAAAAACCCCCCTGTGGCTTGTTGTTTCTCGTGGAGAAACTAACGCGCCTAGGCTCCATTAGTGTGCGATTTGAAAAGGTCGTATATGGATTTGTTACTGCTGATTATCTCTCGGATTGCCTCTGTGTAGGATGAGAATGTAACAGATGCTGTCTGCTTGTTTTGTGTCTTGTTAAATTTTCTGAGTCGGGCTGTTGTGTGGTCGATATTATTGTTTGTTTC
>CAJVPT010006157.1:0-11323 GCA_910592055.1 Acaulospora colombiana
AAACCAATATGTGTTCAATTTGTGTTGAAGAAGAAAAAATAACAAAAAAATTGCAAAATATTGATTCAAATAATAATTCATTAATTAATTATTTAGAAAATGAAATTGATTTTATAATAAACACCTTTATTTTAAAAATAAACAACAAGAATTATATAAAAACTTATTTGAATTAATAACTACTATATCTTATATTATAGTTATGGATTTTAAAGAAAATTTTAAAATTGGAGGTGGTCTAATTGAAACTAGAAGAGATTTTTATGACAAAGCACAAATTTTACTTTTGAGATTTGTTATTTTTTATTATATATTTTATTAAAAATTTTCTTAAAACATTATTAGACATTTGTTAAAATTTTAATTTTATCAAAATTTATATATTTGTCAAATTTTTAATTATATATTATATTTATAATTTAAAGAAATTATAGCTAAATATTTATGAAAGTCTTGCTGATTTGAGGTTTTATATCTAAATGAAATAAATCGATCAAAAATATTATAAATAAGGATTATGCATTCATATCTAATTGGATAAAATTTGATATTCTATAATTCAATATTCACATAATTTTCAAATCTAAAATAAATCTATTTTCAATCAAATTAACTAGTTAGTATCATCCAATAAAGATCAATTAATATTCAATAATATTATTTGAAAAGTTTATCAAATATATAAGAAGAATTGAATTTGTCTTTAATATAAATCAATACTTTATTATTATTTATGAATTGAGCTAATATATTGTAAATGACATCTATCATATTGATTTACTCTATTATAAATAATAATCAAATTTTTATTACCTTTTATAAATGGTCTCTAAAAGTCTATAGTTTCATAAGATTCTTATAGTATTTAACTAATAAATTTAATATTTCAGTAGATATCTCCAAATATGATTTTTTCAGATACAAGAGTTTATCTAAAAAATATTTAGATCTATTGATAATTGTTTCATGAATATTATATACAGTATATTGTTTAAAAATTAATATAACTCATCAATCAAAAACTTATCTAATTCAAAAATTGTATCAATATTTGGTTGATTATTTAAAATTTCAAGTTTATGATTATTATAATAGGACATAGTTAGATTAATAATTCAACAATTATTTATTAATCTTCACATTAATCTAGGTTCAATATTTTTAATGACTATTAGGCAATGAATCTAGATTAAAAATTTATTAGAATTCTATTTTTGAATATTAAATTTATATAAAAACCTATTTAATATACTATTCATCTTCATAAATGAAAAGCATTAAAATGCATACAATGGTTCATAATCACATGCATATTTATATAAATATAACAAAAAATGAAGATTTAAAGTAATTTTTTCTTCTCCATATTTTTGTTTTATTAGTTTAATTATTATGCCCAATCTTTTATAAGCCTTATTTAATAATTTTTATTTTAAAATTTGACATACTGAGATTTGAAAATCTTAATAAAATTTATTATCTTTTATGGATCATTTTAGGGTCCTCCTTTTCTATAGTTTTCAATTTTGAGATATAGGCTTGACTATTTATAAAGATCTTAATTTTGTTATCTACTAAAGTTACTAGTAGTATAGTTACTATTGCTACTAATTTTGCTTTAGTGAATGAAGACCAATTATCTACTTTGATTTGAAACTTGCTTTCTCTTCCTGACTCTCTTATCTATATTCAGGCTACTTCTATTTTCATGTTTGTACTTTTATAGTTTATAAGGGATCCATTGAAGTAAAAGATTATTGATTTTTTCTTTTTTTGTTATGTTTAAATATTTCAATCAGATGTAATTAATAGACACCTTCTTCAATATGATCTTTGATGATGTTTTCTTTCCAATTCTCTATTTCAACCTGTAGTATTCTTTCATTCTTAATAGTTACTATACTTGGTTATAGCATATTGTTCTATATATTATTCCTTTCAATGTTTCTTTGAGACTTAGAATTTTTAGTAATTGAGCTCTTTTAATAGATTTTCTTGTATTGAGATAAAGAACCATATGTATTTTCTCTATACTTGCTTCAATTATACATCAGTTTGCTATCTTTATGCCTTCTGTACAACTTTGACACTGGGCTAGTTTTAATTCTTGATTTTTAACAGGGCTGATATATTTGAAGTACTTTATTTTAAGATGTCTTTTGGTATTATCTAGAATAAATTTTTTTCAAATTATCTGTTATTACTGAAATTTGCTTCTTGTAACCATCCAGATTTTTGTCATTTGTCAAAGCTAAAGTTGAGAGTAAAGTGTTCTAAATGCTATTTTATCCATTCTTCTTTTCAGAATTTAATAAGATATTTTAATTTATTTTTTTGAATTATTTCAGTTATAGATTGGTACTGTCCTAGAATGGATCCTTTGCTTGTTTTGTATAAAAGTTAGAATATTTGCCAGTTTTATACTTTTTTTATATCATAATCAACTAGCTAATCTATCTATTAACTTGTTGTTTCTAAGTAATAGAATTACTTTTCTATACTCTTATATTGACAAGTATTCTCTAATTGGTTTTTTTCTTAATTCTATTCAAAAATATTATTCTATTTAAACTTTGAAAGATCATATCTATATCCTTGATTAGCTTCAGTACCTGTAATAAGAAGTTACTATTTTCTGAAAGATTATTTGGTGAGTTATATATAAGTATATTGATAGGCTCCCAGCATTTGACTTGTGCTTGCTTGAGTCTAATAATCATTATGATTTCAGCTGGTCCTGGATCATTTAGTATATTGTATAGTTTTGTTATTTGACTTTCTTTTTATAACATTCAAATACTCTTAAGTTATAAATATTGGAATAATATATTATACTGTTGAGTATTGATCAATATAATATAATCTTATTTTTGAATAGGGGTTTTTTTTTAACTCGCAATCAGGTCAGCATGGTATGTCTTTATTGTATATATACTAGGTATTTACAAATTTTTATAACTTTTATATACTGACTCACTTGTTATTGAAAAAACTATTTCTCTAAATACAACTTAGGAAATTATATTTTGTTCTTTTATTAATTTGGATAATTCCTCTAATTAATAAAATCATTGCCTATAGATCATTACTATAGATTATTCTAAGTTCTGTCTGCAGTTAAAAATCAAACCATTTTATTCCATGACAAATCCAATCCTTAATAATCACCATATACTTCTTTCTTTCTATTTCTTTAATGTTCTCCAGATTTGAATCCTCTGGAAGTAACGGCAATTCTTTTTGGTCCTGTTCAATCTGGTCATCAGGTCTAAGCTTGGGCCTCTTGTTTTTTTTGTCCTCTTTTGTAATATTATGCTTCTTTTCCTATTCTATAACTTTGGCACAGCGAGTATTCCAGATCTTCTTTTTAAAATTTGCTCTCATCTACTGACAGAGTTTATCAATTATACCTTGTGTGTTTGCTGATAGAATCTTGAGCTGCTCTTTGAGATACTTCTTTAAGAAGTGGTCTTGCTTTCTTCCATATATCTACAGATGATATTGAAAAGGCCCTGTCAGATTTCTGGATCTCTTCTAACCATTTGTCTGTCCAGTCACTTATTTTAGTCTGAATTTCTTTCTTCTTTTTTTATTTCTTTACCAATGAGTTTATTAATCTTTTTATTTGCTTTCCGCTATAAGTTCTTCTGAGTTTTCTTAGTGGCTGAGCATTAGAAAAGATGTCCTAGTGTCTCTTCATGAAGTTCACATACTGGACAAATGGTTGTGATATACACATCTGGTTTTCTCTTCTTAAGTATCTGCAAGACTGGAAGTTTATTGTAAATTAAGTTAGTTAGGAAGTTTTTGTCTTTATTGGTTTTGAAAGAAGTATTGAAGATATTGGTCAGATTGAACTGGTTCCAGAAAGTTGGCCAGTCTATAATTTATTATTTTGGATTTAAAGATCCTGGATCCATTTCTGTGTTGTCTAGTCTAGTTCAATCTTTTTCTTATTAAAAATTTTAATGAAGTTTCTGATATCAATTTCTATTGTATATTCATCTCATGCTGCTATTGTAAGGACTCTTTCTAGTTCTGACCTGTTTGGCAAGTAAGTCTACTTGATTGTTGAATCTGTTGATTCTGTGGGCTTTAAACTTTAGGATTTTCAAATTCAGGTCTTTCTTCTTTACTAGGTCCTTGATCTTATTTCAAAGTGACCAGTTATTAATCCTTGTTCATTTTCTTATAAATATCTCTATTTATGGACAAATAGATTTCCATACTTTGACTGCGGTATTGCAATCAGTATAAATTGTAACTGTTGTATTTTGGGAAACTGTATACAGTGCAGTAAGAATAGCTAGTATTTCAGTCTTGATTGTTAATGGCCATGTGGATGCTTCTGCTGAGAACTGTTTAACTATTTTGTCCTTCTCTATCATGATCCAAGCTAAATTCATTTTGAATTCACAATCTATTATTTCTTTTTTATAAGAGCCATTTGTATAGAACATAAGCTGATTAACCATATTTCTTTTGTTATATCTCAAAATACCCTTAAGTTTGTCTCTATATTCTTCTGTTTGTATGACTTTTCTATTAGTGTGATATCCTAGTCTTTCACTTGAATCTCTACTTTGACTGGTTTGGGAGTTGATAGAGCTACTGTTTGCTGAAATGTATTTGTCTTCCAGTCTGTAGGGTTTCCTAATAGAAGAATATGCTTCTTTTTTCTTAGATTATTATATCAATTGAGCTGTGGGAGAAGGTGAATCTATGATCAGACTACTTCTAATGACTACTCTGTGCTATCTAGTTGAAGTTAAGTATTGTTACTAGTAGAATCGTATACCAGCTAATATGGGGTAAAATAGGTTTTATTGTTTATGGTTGTTGTTTTTTCCCATGTATTTGTTGAAGTATTAGCCTGGACTGCCCAGTAAATCTTTCTTCTATCTGAGTTTGTTGGGAATGCCTCAGTTTGCATGTTGTAAACTATCTATTCAAGCCCCTGTAGAAAGTTTTATAGAAAATTTTGATTTATTGTTGTTTTTTCCCTCACTTTTTTATATTAGGAGAAAACTGGTCCCTTGTATCTGCTATAGAGGATTTGAACTGCTTTCCATTCCTTAAGTGTTATTGTGGTAGTGTTGATGAGCTGGTTTAGAAATATGATATTGTGTTTCCATGGTGATGGAATGGCTTTTCCATATTCTTTATCCTCTTGCAATATAGATTTGATTGATAAGATACCTCCTTGATAATTGAATAAATTTTTCTATCTCCAACTTTGAAAAGTAACTTGTATACTATTTGCTAGAGCCAGTATTATAGCTATCAAGTTTCCTTTTGTCAACTTGTAAAAGTTAATAGAATTGCTTAGGATATTATCTGGCTCTCAACATTTGATTTAACTTTGTTTCAGTCTGATTATAGTAGTAATGCCAGAGGCCTTATTGTTGTTAAGCTGACAGAAAAGTGCAGGTATATGACTTTTTAGCTATATCTACAAGATACTTTTAAGACCATATATTTCTTTATTGTGAATACAACTATTTGGGATCATTCCACAAACTAGGGCCTTGTTCTTAAATACTTTCCTAAACATGGCTGTAAGATCATTACATGTTTTCTTACTCAAATGTATGTGTTGTGTTCTGTATTCTATTCTTGGAATCAGGACTTTATTAATAATGTATTGGGCATGTTTTTCTGTTAATTTCTTCTTGATTATTGCTGGACTATTGTTCTAATTTCTGATTTTATAAAACTGATAGTGTCTTGATTTTTTTTGTTTTGATTCCAGCCAGATACCAAAAAATTTAGCCTGGTTCTCCTTGTTGATTTCATAGACTATGGTATCTTCTGTTTCAGCCTGAACCATCCCGGAGAATTGTGGGTTTCGATTAATAATAAGGATGATTGACTTTTTTGCATTGATCTGAGAGTTATTTGTTATATAAAACTTTTTTGCTTTTTCCAGGATCTTTTTTAGATCTTTTTTGAATTTGGCAATCCAGGTCATGTCATCCATATAGGCAATTATTGCCTGCCTTAAGGAGAGCTTTATCTTCTTTCAGGTTTACTAAAGTTGGGGAGCCATTCTTCTTTCATAGAATAATCCAGATTGCTGTTATTTTAGATTTTGTATAACAGTGGATCATAAAAAATTTTCTATAATAATGAAGAGATTGTTTCTTCTTGATCTATTTCATCTTCTGCCACTATTGAATTAGATAGTTCATTAGAAAGAATAATACTACAGCTTTTATCTTTGAAGAGATCTATTAAGGGCTTTTTAATGGATGTAGGAATTCGAATCTGATCTATGGTCTTTTCAAGTATATACAGGAATATTGTGTTATATGCTTTTGCAATGTCTTGAAATAGAATCCATAATTCTTTTTTCTTTTCTCTAGTCTTCTCACAAATGTTGTTTAGCAGGTAAATAGGTTCTACCATACTCTCTCCTTATAGCCTAGTGAAGTTTGGTCCTTTTAAGATTTTGTATTGCTTACAAATAGTTAATAGTCAGTTTATAAGGATCTTGATAAAGTATTTTTGAGCTGTTTCCAAGAGAATAATGGGTCTTGTTTTGCTCAGATCACATTTCCAAGGCTTGGGTTTGGAAATGTAATAGATATTACTACTTTTCCATTTCTTAGGTACATGACTTATACTTAAAACTTTATTAAAAAGAAGACATAAAGTTTCTTTTTCTTTGATCCCTAAATGTTTAAGTATTTCGTAGTTAATATATGAGGAGCCAGCAGCCTTGTTGTTTGAAAGAGATTACAAAGTAGCTTTGAGCTCTTCTACTTTGATTTCTTCTGTTAAAGGTGAATACCATGTTAGATCAATTCATTTTTTAGGTTGATATTTTTTTTTTCAGGAGGGGTCTAGATTCTCAAAATTGATATTTCTCTTTTTGGAATGCCTTTTTGTGATATTTTTTAACCTTGCTTCTGATAGTTTAAGAGTTAGTAGCAATGTATTCTTTCTTTTTCTGATTTGTGGTTAGCACTTGATTTAATGTAATTCTTAGTTTTTTGCAATTTAAGATTGAGCCCAGCATTCACTTATGATTGGATCTAAGATTATTACATCTATTATCCAGAGCCTCTTTAATTTAATTTCTGATATAAAGACTTTTTTTTTTCTTACATATCATTCTAAGTATATATTCTATTTTAGTAATTTTTCTCAATTGTTCTGAGATTTCTTTTTGCGATAGGGAGATACTAGTTCTTCATCAAGGAATTCATAAGTGCCTTATAGATTTTGAATGACCTTCTCTATATTTTTTATGTCTTCTATGGTTTTTATATTCCAGTTAACTTGGATTTTCTTTAAAAGAAAGTGAATCTTGTTGACTTCTCTGTAGGCTTCAAAATCCTTCTTTGGAATTACTAATCCCATCTTAACTTTTTTTTTTCTGTTGAAAGTGGAGTAGACTCTTTTCTTCCAAGATACCTGTATATATCCTTAATGATTATGGTTTCAAGTTCTTGCCAAGCCTTTTTGAGTTCTTGAGGGCTGTTCTTAGTTTCATGCCAGGAGACCTGTGCATCAATTTCTGGAAGCTTGCGTTCTATCCAAAATTTGAATTTCTCTTATTGTTCCACAATGGAGTTGCCTGGATCTGATATTTTTTTACCTTTTGTTCTATCTTGCTCTTGTACCTGATTTTTGAGCAAATTATTTGTTGTCATTCTTGTTAATAACAGGGTATAGTTACTACTCAGTAATGTCTCTACTGGAATGTTTTTGAACTCGTATATATTGTTTAAGCTAATTTCTGGTGATATCCAGATATAGTCAATTCTGCTATATGCTGAGCTATTTGCCTATATGAAGGTAATATTCCCTTCTTCTTTCCAAAAGTTTTGGACATCTATATAATTCCAGTCTTCTAGGAAGTTGAAGAGACCTATTTCAGGTTTTCCGTGTCTTAAAACTGTTTTATCTGTGGATAGTGATTGGTTCGCTATTAGATTGACAACTGTATTAAAGTCATCCATGATTATGACTTTAAAATAGTTTCTTTGCTTATCTAGAACCTAGTTTTGAAGTAGCTGTTATAGTCATCTACTTTCAGCTTTTCCAGATAGCAAATATACTTGATAAATACAGTGTTTGCTTTTTGTTAATAGAAAGTTGGCTTCTATTATATATCCTTCTATTCTTTCAATTGATTCCAGCTTTTTCTTAATGTTTTTTCTAATGAGAAATCATACTTCAGACCCTCTGGATTTTTCATTATTACAGCTGTGAAAGAATTTATGCATTGGCTGTAGGTTAAAAGCAAAGTCTGTTGTTTTTTCTGTTAGCTTAGTTTCACAGATCCTTAGGATATCTATATCATTATCTTGTATGAGTCTAAATAGTCTTTGTTGCTCAAGATTAGTATTAATGCCTCTAACATTATGTGTTCAAATAGTAATAGTATTATCTATTGTAGAGTTGTCAATAGTATAGTTCTTATATAGTATTCATTCTTTGTCTAATTTATTAATGGCATTCTTTTTAATCATATAAATAAAATCATCGAGTGATATGGTATGTGTTGGACTAGGAAAGGTTGTATCAGTTTCTGTTATTGTTTCTATAGTCACTCCTTTCTTTTAGGATGAGCTTGATTCCTTTTGTGAGTTAGACTCTCTTCTGGTGTATCTTGATTGGACTGGTACTTTTTTTAGGAGTGATTATTCTATTGCCTTTCTTTTATCTTATTCTGGTTATCTGTTTTCTCCTCGATTATATTTATTCTAGTATTTAATCACTTGAGATTATTCAGGATTTGGTTGATTACCATCACTTTCTGGATAAGGGCTTTGTGATCTATTATGCAAACTTCTTCTTCTATTACAATGATTGATTGGCTCTCTGTTATTATCAGTAGTAGAGCATCTAGGGAAGTCTGATATCTTAGCCATGTAGTTGCTACCTTGGAGATTGCATCTTCTTCCTTGTGTCTTTTTTTCAAGATCTATTCTTTTCTATAAGTCACTTTCAAATGAAACTTCTACTTCTGGTTCTAACTCATTTCTTGTATTTCTGTAGTGATTGTATCTTTGATTTATCAGTTCCCTATTGCTTCCTATTGCAGGATGTCTACTGTGTTTATTGGTTTCTTGTCGTATCCTTCTGTTATGGTAATATCTAATTCACTTTTGATTTGGTTGACTCTGATTTTCATTAGAGGTAGAGATGGATTTTATGGATTCAGTGTCTAATGGTATATCTGTGATTAGATCTTCATCCATTTCTACTTTTCTATATTCATATCTTGCTCTTAGGCTTTTACTTACTCTTTTAGATTTCTTTTTTTCTAAGTTAGTAGAGTATTTGACACTCCAAGAAAGACGCAATCCTTGTAAGAAAATATATTGTTTATATGTATTATCTCTATCTTCTTTTGTTGCAAAACAGACTACTGTAAAGTTCTGTTTTCTTAATATAAAGAAGTCTTTAAATATATAATATGCTTTTGTTTGAGTGCTATTTAATATCCTAGCTATCAAACTAGTATATGTTTTATTTGTATCCAAAAGTAATACTGAGTTATTTTTTCTTAATCAAAATATCATTGATTTCTTTATCACTTAATTTTAATTTTGAAAAAATAGCTTTTAACATTTTTGTGCTGATTGAAGTTATCCATTTTGCTTCTGAATGAGGTTAAGATATTTGTGCCACTTGATATATACCTTAACCCTAGGTTTGATATTTACCTTATATATATGAATGTTTTGAATCTCTTCATATTTTTTAAGGTATTCAGCTATATAATATTTGCTTACTTTTTGATCTAAATCCATCAAGCAAACATGCCAAATAGAAGTATTTTCTTCAGTTTTAGTTTCACAGAAGATTTTTTTATTTAGATTTCTTCTAGTTTTGTGTATATTATTCATGACTTGTAGATTTATTTGCTGAATAGTAAAGTTTCTTTTTTTCAATTTGTTTCCTCTATATATTTTAGGACATCTTCTTTCTTTTGTACCCAAAAGGTTAGCTATTTATTTTCATTAATGAATTCCTTCTTCAGGAGGTTTATTTTGTCTTGTGATAATTTTAATATATTGTTTAAGTAAGCCTTGGTTTCATTTTCTGACTCCTCTGGGATGTTAGCTGTCATCGTTCCAAGTCTATAGTTTTCTTTTTTCTTTATGAAATATGTGTTTATTAATGGGACCAGTTTCCTGTTTCTAGTAGCATATAAGCTGTGTTCACTTATACAGTGGCTTTTAATTTTTTCTTGGAGTCTTAGGGAATCTAACTCTTTTTGTTCTTAGACACAGATCATTGTTATTTCATTATATATTGTTGATTCACTATCTACATATTCGATAATATCCATTGATTGAGGTTTAGATCTGCATATTTCTTCTGGATTTTTGATAATTTTTAAAAACCTATCTTCTATATAGAATTAAAGAAGATCTTCTTCATTGTCTTTTTCCAGTTGCCAAAGATATAGTAGATGTTGAGTTAAGATCTATTCTTTGTAAAAGATTGTTTCATTAATTCCTAATATCTTGACAATAATACTATCTAAGACTATATATATTTCAGGTGATATAGCTACTTTTTCATTAAATTTAATTCCTCTTTGTTGTAGCAGTTGTTAAGAGGCTCATAGTTTTGAATGCTAATTATGTTTTTATAAAAGGTTGACTAAGGTGTTAACTATATCCTCTTCTCTTTTGTTTACTATTTACAGTATTTATTGAGCTCTATCTATACTTGCTATTGTATTATTTATATTATATCATATGTTTTGTTATTGGATCTACTGTTTTGATGGATTTACTTTTGTTTACTTGTTTACCAAATATATTGTTTTGGTATCAAACTTTTGAGTTTAACTGTTGTTATATTTTGATTGATCAATGTGAAGTAAACATGTATTTTACTAGTTGTTTATCTATTTGTTGTTTAGTATTGATCTATTGTTTATTATTTTGTCAATTTGTGTGAGGTAACTGGTTGTATAGAATACAACTTTGTTAATGAGTTTTGGATACATATTATGTTTGTTGTATTAATATTCATCACATAAATATTATTTTTGTTTGAGTATACTATAAAGACGTGTATGTGTTTTGCATTATGTGTTTGTTGTTTATGTGTTGCAACTGTTTTGTTATTTAGATTCACTAGTTGTTGCTCTTGGATTCCTGATGTCCTTTTGGGTCTTTGTGACTTTTAAGTTTTAACTGATTTACTGGTTAGAACTATTATGTTGTGAAGGTTCCTTCTAATATCTAGAAAGGTGTTAATCTGCACTAGTTTGATTAGGAGCTAGGAGAGTTGATGTTGGGTCCTTTGGCCTTACTGTGATTCAGATTTTCTTTCTTGTCTTTCTTCTTCT
>CAJVPT010006158.1:0-11322 GCA_910592055.1 Acaulospora colombiana
TGGTTCTGTGGACTTTGACCTTTAGAATTTCTAGATTCAGGTTTTTCTTCTTTATTAGATCCTTGATCTTATTTCAAAGTGGCCAGTTAGTAATTTTTGTCCATCTTTTTATAGATATCTCTATTTGTGAACAGATTGATTTCTATATTTTGACTGCAGTGTTGCAGTTAGTATAAATTGTAACTTTTGTATTTTGGGGGACTGTATATAATGCAGTGAGAATAGCTAGTATTTCAGCTCTGGTTGCTGATGGCCATGTGAATGCTCCTGCTGAGAACTATTTAACTATCTTGTCTTTCTCTATCATAATCCAAGTTATACCTATTTTGAATTCACGATTTATTATTTTTTTTTATAAGAGCCATCTGTATAGAAAGTAAGCTGATCAACCATATTCCTTTTGTTATATCTCAATATGCTCTTGAGTTTATCTCTGTGTTCTTCTGTTTGCATGGCTTTTTCTATTAGTGTGATATCTCAGTCTTCCATTAGAATCTCTACTTCAGCTGGTTTGGAAGTTGGTAGAGTCACTGTTCACTAAAATATATTTGTCTGCCAGTCTGTAAGGTTTTCTGGCATAAGGATCTGTTTTCTTTTTCTTAGATTATTATGTTGATTAAGCTGTGAAAGAAAATGAATCTGTAACGTGATCACTTTTAATGATTGCTTTATGCTATCTGGTTGAAGAATTCTTTTTTGTATTATTATTATTCACTTTTTAACTATTCTTTTTATACATTTACCTTAATATTGTAAGTCTGCCATTTCTAGAATAAGATCATTTTTTTATAAGGTCAATATAAAAACTTAAAGTATTTCAGATGGTTTTAGAAATTTGTTTTACTATTCTAGAGATCTACCTGTCAAATTTCTTTATTTTTTTTCAATTGTTATTAATTAATCTAAAATTTTTTTCTTTGATTTTTTTCTTTCTTTCTACAAAAGCTTTTTAAAGTTTTTAATGATTTTATTTACTTTTTTATTATATATCTCTTATAGCTAATTTTTAGAGATTAAATATTCTAGCAAGTATTTTATAATTTTATCTTGATTATATACAATACATTTCATATATTTGTATAGGTTCAATTTTCTTATAATCAACTTATTTAGAATAGGTAACTTGTAATTGACTAGTTTAATAAGAAAGCTTCTTTATTGAAATTGTTTAAAGGATATATTTTATGTATATTTGTTTTTAATTTTTTCTTATATTAGATTCTATATATAAGTCTGATATTCTAAAATCTGATAATTATATTTTTCTTCATTCTATTTTATTGCATTTATTGATTGGATATTATCATATTATTAATATTTTTAATGAACTACTTAATTAGATCATCTAGAGTTTTCTTTTGTTACTTGATTTTAATAATAATCTTATATAAGGTAAGATCTTTCTATTTAATTAATAAAAATTTTAAAACTTTATTTATTAAGGTATTTGTTTTTTTATTATAGAGATTATTTAAGTATATCTTAACTTTTATAAGTTTTAGATTTAGATTTTTCTTTTTTATTAGCTTTATTATATATAAAAATGGATCCCTAAAGGGAAAGGCAAGAACAAAAGTCAAATGTCCCTCATTAGGAAACATTAAAATTTTTAAATTAATAATTATAAAAAAAACTATTTATAATTATTCTCTATTATTCAAATTATTAATTTATAATATTTTTTGACTTTTGTCTCTATTAAAGTGAAGAGTTATAAATTTTGTTCCTCAAAAAAGACATAAATAATCTGCAAAATTTTATATACTAAATACTTTAAAAAGTTAGTATTAATTATATATACTCAAAAAAATCAATTTTTTTCTTTAAGCCATTTCTTATATGTCCTTCTCAGGTCTTCTTTTTCTAAAGATTTTTACTTGAAATATATACTTAACTATCTATATAAATCTTAACTATACTCAATTGAAACTATCAATTTTATCAAACTATTGGAATATAAAAAATTATATAATATATAAATTAAAGAAAAATTAAAAAAAAAAAGTTTAAAAATATATAAGTTTTTTTTTTTTTATAAATATATAAGTATATTGCAAAATAATAAAATAATAAAAATAATAATAATATTTTAAAAAAAAAAAGCTTTTTCCATGGATTCCCAATTTTTCAGAAAATTTTCTTTTTTGATAATTTTTTGAAAAAAAGAAAAACCAGCCAAAAAAACAAGATAAACCACTTTTACAACTAAACAACTTATAAAAACAAGTTCAAGAACTCTTTACAGAATGCAAAAAAGGTAAGTTTTACAAAAATTACCAACTTCTACTATATAAATTTTTCCTTTTAGAAAGAGAAAAACAACAAGAAAGATTGAATCACAATAAGCTCTTGAAAGCCCAAAATTAATCTCACAAAGCTCCTAGCCAGGTCAGTACAGGTTAACATTTTTATAGATATCAAGAGAAACTTTATAAGCAATAACTCAAACCAATAAATCAGTTCAAGTTCAAATACTTATAAAACCTAGAAAGTTTCATTGACTATATAGTAAAGAAGTATATACATCACAACAACAGCATTTCAATATTATTACATCACAAAAATATAGACACATATATTTTTCATAATAAGCTCAAAGACGTGTCAAATAAATAACATTAATATACTTTCTATATATTTGCGCAAATCAATTATCAACAACCCCATAATCTCATGTATTTATTATTGACTGATCAATATTATCAACAATAATATCATAATATATATGTGAAATAAATATTACCAATACATCACAACAAATAATAAAGTTTTTTCATATTACTAAAATAATAATAAGGAATAAACAAATCTGTAATATGTGTTTAATAAAACATAACAATGATCATCAGCAAAACACAACAATATTAAACACAATCAAATTACTATCACATGATTAACATATCTATGAGGAAACACAAACTTTTACAGATTGCTAAGAAGAGAGAAGCACATATTATAGAAATCTTAGCTCAATTATCAAACAAATATGATCAACAATAGAAACTATAGGTAACACAAACTCTTTTTAATATTATTTCAACTTAAAAAGTCATCATGAATTCCATTTCAGGTCCAACCCAATACTCGATCATAAACAGTATTATTGCTAGAATTCTAAATATCAATTATACCACTTTTATCAAAACCAACATTTTCAAACAACACATCCTTTATCTATGGATCAAACGACAAGAAAAAGAAGAAGATCTTTTAGTTTTATTTTTAGAGAATAAATACTTAAACATAATAGAACAAGCTGAGCAAGCACAATAATCTTCATAAAATATTATGTCAAGTCAGACAATACCTGAAAATAATTTTTCTATATATAGTTTATTAAATAAAGCAATTACTATAGAAGTTCAAACAACCATAACAATTGAAATTCCAAATATTATTGAAATTGAAATGGAAGATAAGGAGCTTGAAGACATAATCAAAATAAAAGTTATTAGTGAGAAGATTAAAGGAGACAATATAGCTGAACAATATACATATATGACAAGAAATAGACCAAAGGCATTCAGTATTAATTCTTTTTATATTAAGGTGAATAGTGAATATAAAAAGGGTGTATTTACTTCCAAGTTTTCAAGAAAAATTAAACAGAACAAATAGCATATTTGCAAAATACATTAGGCTTGCCAAAAGATTTTCAACCCTTCAAAAAAGAATTTATCAATGGCAATATATGAACAATATTCTGTTGCGAAGAGAAGGAAGATACATTACAGTATCTTGAAAAGATTAACAAAAAAGAGAAAGAAAACTTTATTATTATACCTATAGATATAGAAAAATGATCAAACTCTATTTAACCATCAAATAAAAAAGTTTTCCAGCAAACAAAAGATGAAGAAAAAATCTTACTAGTGATTACACTTATAGACATTGATCGAAACCACTCACATCAAGAAATTAAATCTGCTCTTAATAAATATAGATATACAATAAACATTCATATTTGTAATTATTCATGATTATAACAACAAATTAAGGTATATATTACCCCTTATAAAGAATATATCAACCTTGAGAAGGAATAAATGATTCATAATAATACAGAAACTATCAGGGCTATCTTCATTCGACATGATCCTAATAATAATGAAATTAATAGAATTATTAAACAGTGTAATTTATAATTATTATAACTATACGGAATATATAATAATACTATTACTGGTTTAATCACATGAACAATTAAACATATCAAAGTCAAACCATGTTACATTTCTAGAAATTCATATACATTAAAGAGAAGAGGCTATGCAATAATTTGCTTCTTATCAGCACAAGTTTTGAATAATGTTTTAAAATATCATATATTTATTTATAGCTATAAACTCACCTGGAGTGCTAGAAAACATTTTAAACAAGAACAAAGCTCTTCTCAAGAAAGACAAGATCATATCAGCAAGAGTGTAAGAGAGCACTTTGAAAAAAAAATGGTACATAATGAAGAATTGACTCATATAGAAAGTAGGGAAGATAATGAAGAGAAAGTTCATGTTAAAACAATATATAACAAACTTTACTTAAGACAATTGAATCAAACTGATATTAGAAGCAATATTAGGGCCAATTGGTATACACCATCTAAGGATAAAGTAGAAATAGAAAGAGATTCTAAAAAAAGAATAAATCTAGAAAGGAGAGAAAAAAGAAAAGATGTAATTTTCAAGGTAATAAACATACTACTAGAATAATAGAAACTCCTTAACATTTTGCCACTGATAGTAACAATAAGCTAATAAAACACTGTTATAGATAATGTTGGCATAATAGATCTGAAAGTCTCTACCCCAAAAGTGAAAGTGATCAAGATTCCCTTTATCAGATCCTAAACAATTTTAAACAACTATATAATAGAATAAATCCAATTGAAGAAAAAACAGACAATCAGAATAGGATAATAAAAAGGCAATAAAATAATTGTTTCTAAAATTAGCACCAGTCCAATCAATATATATCAGGAGAAAGTTTGATCCACAAAAAGAGTCAAGCTTATCCTGAAAAAAAGATGCAATCCCAAAGAAAACAATAGACATTGATACAATCTCTCCTTATATAATACATGATATATCATTGAATGACTTTATAAATACACTAAAAAAAAACACTATCAATAGAATTGAAAAAGAACATATGTTATATAACAAATATACTATAGATAACTCTTTACTAGCCAATATAATTTCAGTTGAAACACACAATGTTAAAGGGATCAATACTAGTCTGGATTAACAAAAACTATACAAACTCTTATAAGAACTTGATATAGATATCCTAGGTATCTATGAAACCAAACTAACAAATGAAGTAGCAGAGTTCACCTTTACTTCATAACAAACATACAAGTTTTTTCACAGTAGCAATGATGAAAAACCTAGAAAATTTGAAGTAGAACTCCTTATTAACAAGAATATTGAAAAAAAGCTAGAATTTATAGAAAAAATCGAAAGCTATATAATAGAAGCCAACTTTTTATTGACAAGATGTAGCTCTGTATCTATCAAGTATATCTGTCATTAGAAAAAACTGTAAGTAAATGACTACAACAACTATTTCAAATTAAAATCTTAGACAAGTAAAGAAATCACTTTAAGATTATAATTATAGGAGATTTCAATACAGTTATCAATCTATTAGCAGATTGACTACTCTCTGATAAAACAATATCTAGATATAGAAAAGCTGAAATAGGCCTTTTCCACTTTCTAGAAAACTGGAACTATATAGATGTTCAGAACTCTTGAGAAAAAAAAAGCACCATATTCACATGGACGAATAATATATCATATAGTAGTATTGACTATATCTGATCATTACCAGAAATCAATTTAAACAATATATACGAATTTAAAAATATTCCAGTAAAAACATTATTAAGTAGTAATTATACTTTATTGTTGGCAAAAATGATAACAAACAATCTGCTTAAGAATCAAGCTCAAAAACAATGTAGATCCAAAGGCAAGAAAATACCTGATCCACTAAATTCTATAGTTGAACAATGGGAGAAATTCAAATTCTAAATAGAAAACAAGTTTCTAGAGATTAATTCTCAACCTTCCGGATCAAGAGTAGTAAATGATTCTCAAGAACTAGATAAGGTCTGATATTATTTCAAGTCAATAATTATCAAAAGTG
Organism: Acaulospora colombiana; assembly: GCA_910592055.1. NCBI lineage: Eukaryota > Fungi > Glomeromycota > Glomeromycetes > Diversisporales > Acaulosporaceae > Acaulospora > Acaulospora colombiana. The sequence continues at coordinate 6,154 of CAJVPT010006158.1, forward strand.
CATACAAGCACTTTAAAAAGAAAAGAATCTACTCTACTTCTAACATAAGAAAAGAAATAAAGCTTGGATCTGCAATTCCAAAAAAAGACTTCGAAACCTATAGAGAAGCTAATAAGATTTACTTTTTTCTAAAGTAATTACAAGTCAACTAGAATGTTAAAATCCTAAAGGATGTAGAAAAAACTATTTAAAAATTAAGAAGTCTTGATAAATTTATTGATGAAGAAATAACTTCTCCTCAGTTATAAGAAAAAATTTTAGAGCTATTATCAAAAGTTACTAAAATAGAGCATACCCTTAGAATAATATGCAAGAAGTAAGAAAGTTTCTATATCAGAAACCAAATTAAAGAAGTCCTAGAAAACAAATGTGAAGATCTTAAATTTAATTAAAACAAATGCTAAGCTCTATCTTGAATCGCAAAAGATCCAGAATCACACTAAACTGAGTTTTAATCAAGAACCAGAAAGGAATAGAATACCGTACATAGCTACTAATTCTCAAACTATAAACAAAAGACTGAAGACTATTATAAAGAAGCTTTTAAACAAAAAAATATCAACTTTGAAAGTCAGATTTCTCTTGGAAAAAAAAATACCAACCTAAAGAATAGATTGATCCAATATGGTATTTATCACTAATAAAGCAAATCAAAATAGAGAAACTTGAAGCTACTTTGTAACACCTTCCAAACAAAAATATAGCTAGTCCATTATATATCAGTTATGAAATGCTCAAACATTTAGGTATCAAAGAAAAAGAGATCTTATGCTTACTATTCAACAAAGTCTTAAGTACTGGATAAATACCTAAGAAATGGAAAAGTATTAACATCTATCCTATCCCTAAACTTAAGCCCTGGAGATGTCAATTGAACAATACAAGATCTATTGTTTTTCTTGAAACTACTTGGAAATATTTTACCAGGATTCTTACCAATCATCTATCAATAATATATAAATAATATAAAATTCTCAAAGGTTCCAACTTTGCTGGTTTATCAGGAGAAAGTACAACAGAACTCATTTATTTATTAAATAGTATTTTTGAAGAAATAAAAGAAAAGAAAAAAAAACTATAAATCTTTTTTCAAGTCACTGCTAAGGCATATGATACAATATCTCTCTTTATGCTTGAAAAAGCTATAGATCAGATTTGAATTTCAACAACTATTAAGAAGATTATAATAGATTTCTTCAAAAATAAAAGTTATAATATTATTCTTCCCAATGAACTCTCTAATCCAATAGTTGCAGAAGATGATATAAATCAAGGAGAAATGATTTTTTCTCTGTTATGGAGAATTATTTATAATCCATTACTATGTAAAATTCAAAATAATACTATACTGAGTTATACTATGAAAAAAGAATAGTCATCCAATTTTCATAAACCTGAGAAAAAGATCAAGCTCTCTCTAAGGCAGGCAGTAATTGCATATATAAATGATACGATCTAAATTGTCAAATCAAAAAAAGATTAAAAAAGTATTTAGGAAGAAGTAAAAAAGTTATGTATAGCAAATGATTCACAAATTAATATGACAAAGTCAATTCTCCTTATCATTAATCGAAATTCTCAAGACCCTGGAATGGTTCAAACTGGAATAAAAAATACTATAATTTATAAGATCAACAAAAAGAATCAAGCCAGATTCCTTGATATTTGATTAGGATCAAAACAAAAAAACCAGGTCATGATTAGTTCAATAAAATCAGAAATCAGGATAGTAGTTCAAACAATAACTAAAAATAAGTTAACAGAAAATCATGTCTGATATATTATCAATAAAGTTTTAATTCCAAGAATAGAATATAGAATACAATATATACATTTGAATAAGAAGATATATAATAACCTAACAACTATATTCAGAAAAGTTTTCTAGAATAAAGCTTTAATTTGTGAAACAATTTCAAACAATTGTATCCATAACAAAAAAATATATGATCTTAAAAATATTTGAGAAATACAGTTGGAAAGTCATATATTAGCACTATTTTGCCAACTTAACAATAATGAAGCCCCTGACATGGCAACTATAATCCAATTGAAACAGAGCCAAATCAAAGGCTGGGAACCTGGAAATATCTTCAATAATCCTGTAGACTTATACAAACTAATCAAAGGTAATTTGGCAGTTGCAATATTGGCCCTGGACAAAGATCTACAGATTATATTTCAAAGTTGAAGATAGAAGGAAATCTTTAACTATCAGGGAGATATCCTATCTATCAAGTCAATCCTATAAAATAATAGAGAATATTAAAAAGCTATTCTATCACTATATTAGTATAAAATTATGTTTCTGGATCAAATTATCAATACAACCACAATAACACTTAAAAAATGGAGAGCAATTCAGATTCTCTTTAGCAAGTGCAAAGGATTAGTTCCCCCTTAATACAAAAAGATTTGTGAAAAGATGACAGATAATCAAGATCACTTAAGAAAATTATTACATGAACTAGATTGAACAGATTATAATAAGCAAATTGAAACATTTCCAGCATATCCAGATAAAAGGAAAACATATTGGGTAGTTCACTCCAGCTTTTCAACTAATATATTAGGAAAGATGTCATTCTCAAATAACAAAATTCAGTTTATCCTATACTAGTTACTATATGATTATATTAGAAACTATACCCTACTTCAATCAAATAGATCATTTCAAGCCTTAGAAATAGTTCTATCACAAATTCACCTCCTCCTACAACTAAATAGACATGAAGATCTGAGAAAAGAAAAACAAGTTCTTCTATCAGGCAATCCCACAGACTGGTAAATAATTACAAGATAACAGATATCAATTTTATCTATTTTCAGATCTGTAGAAGTGGAAATTCATGTAGAAAACTGGGAAGCCATGCTAATAAAACAAGCTATTCAATTAGACAAACATATAGAAGAACTTACAAATATTCAGAAATACAATAGAAGGAGCATGATTAATCAGTTCACTTTTTATACATATGGTTTCTATAAAAAATGAACAAAAGATAGTAAACTTGAGATGGGATTTGCATGGATTCTAATAAAAAATGGCAATGTTGAAAAACAATTCTTAGCAGGAACATCAATATGGTCATCAGTAACTAGGACAGAAATATTGACTATCCTTACTGACTATTCACTGCTCCTCGAAATACAACAGTCTTAATTTTCACTAATTGTAATATTGTAGTTAAAATATAGAAGTCTATCAGTTCACAAACAGAGATATCAACAAGAAGATAAACAAAGATTATCAACTAGCCAATATGGAGTAAAATCAAAGATCTAGTAAAAAAGAAAGATCTTACCTTGGAAATTACAAAGGTCAAGACTCATGGGACACAAGTTTAATAATCAGGTAAATTTACTTGCTAAACAAGTTAGACTTAAGAATATGATAATCTGGAATCAATTACCAAAGTTAGAAAAAGTCTTTACAATAGCTACATGGCATGAATATATAATAAAGATTGGTATTAGAGAATTTTTTAAAACATTTAATAGAAAAAGAATCAAGAAAGACTGAACAGTATAGAAAAAAATTCAAGAGCTTGAATCTAAAAAGATAAAATAATATATTGGTTGACCTTCTGAAATTAATTCAATTCATTCAACATTTTCGATACCTCCTTCAAAGCTAATAAAGACAAAAGCTTTCTAATTAACTTAATCTATAATGAACTTTAAGTACTGCAGATACTCAAAAAAAGGAGATCAGATATTTATACTATAATGACTTGCCTAGTATATGAACTTCAAGAAGAGATATTAGAACACCTTTTCAAATATCCAGCCATCAAAGAAGCCAAAGAAGACATATGGCAGAAAGCAAAAGAGAAAATTAATTATTATATCTATAAATAAATTAAAATAAGAAAGAAGTTTATACTACAACTGATAATTAGATAAGTAGATGGCTAGACAAGATCAAGCAATCTAATAGAAGCCTTTTCAACACTATTTGTGGATACATAGAAGAAAATGAAACCATCTCTTTGAAGAATTACCTCAAAGCACAACTCAAAATTCCTTCAGCATCCACACAAAGCATAATTAATAAACTTTGTCATAAAATGAGAAAAAACTTCAAAGAAAATATTTGGAACAGTAGTTGCACTAAAGTAATAGAGTGAAAAAAAAAGTAAAATATTACTGAAAAGAATAAAAGATCTAAAAGACCTGGGTATAGATCAAATATACAGACTATACAAAAATAGAAAGAATCTTCAATATCCTTAGAAGACCTGAAGGAGGAAGTTTTTTAAAGAAAGGAGGGAAATAATTAATGGAAATCATTAAGAATTGGATTTATTATTATATTAAATGGCTTGGTTTTCAACTGCAGAATTATTTACAGTAATGACTTGTAGGCAATGATTTTATTAATTAGAGGATTTATCCAAGTTAGTAAAGGAGCAAAATATCATTTCCTAAGTTGCATCTAGAGAAATAGGTTTTTGATGATGGGTGAGTTAGTATGTGAAAGTCAAAATATCTTGTAAATATCCTTGTATATATACAATAAAGACATGCTATACTGACCTGACTGTAGGTTAAAATAATAATAATAATAATAATAATTAATTTCTTTTGTTTAGAATCATTTAAAATTAACTAGCAATTAATCTAAGATTGATCCTAAAAGTTTTAATAATTCTTTATACTGGTTCTCAGACCATATATAAAAAAGATATTTGCAAAAAGTTTTTATACTTTTTTACTAATAAAGTCTTAATACTTTTCTTAAAACAACTTGAAATATGACTTCAAGAGTTATCTCTACACTTTTTCTTTTATTTATAAATCTTTTTATTTAAAAACTGACTCCTAGTAATCAAGAAAAGTCAAGTAAAGCCTTTGATACCTTTAGTAAGAAAATTTCTAAAGAAAGAAAAATTGACTGTAAAGTATATGAAGACCTATTTAACCTTTAAAGTGAGAGGTTTATAGAGATTTTTTGCAAAAAAAATGTTTGTTTTCATTCTTTTAAAGCTTTCATTTTCACAGTTTTTAAAGAATTTTGACTATCTCAGTTTGATCCTGAATTTTGAATAGTACTGTAATATATGCAATGTTAGGAAGTCATTTTATTATTATATATCTTAGTTAAAGGAAAACTTTATTAAATATAAACTAGGAGCAGACAACTCTGAGTTGTCAGTAAAGGAAAAA
>CAJVPT010006159.1:0-11321 GCA_910592055.1 Acaulospora colombiana
TTAGTGAAACAATAGAAATTTGTAAAGCTCAATACTAACTAGCCTAGACTAGCCATTTATGACTGTGTATTGATCATTTGGCCCCTAGCTAGCTCTGTCCACTCATAGAGTGGTTGCAGGTCTATCTAGGATAAACCGTGATAGGTTATCATTAAGCTGCATAGATATAGAAATATATGGCTTGTAGAAAATGATTGATGTAATTGCTGTAGGATTTAATTATTCATCAAAATTAAGTTAATTCTTAAATAAAGCTTGCATCTAATACCAGTTGTGGTTTAAAAAAAAAAAAAAAAACTATTTATTCTTTATAAAAAATAGTTTTGTCTACTTTTAGTATTTTTGTTATAATACTATTTAAAATAATATATAATTCTAGATCAACTATTGTTTTTGCATTACCTGTTTTTATATTTTTTTGTTATAGTTATTTGGTTTATAGTCTATAATCTACTATTTTGATTATATATTTTGAATAGATACTTTGATTAAATCGTTTATTAAAAAAAATAAACAATAAAATAATAGTTTATCAATAAATATACAAGTAAAATAAAATAAAAAAAAAATAGAATTTTTAATTGTAAAGATATGTAAAATCTGATATAAAAAATAAATATAAATAAAATATATTTTTTAAAAAATCTTAATAAAAAGTTTTCTTATTAAACTAATCAATAATAAGTTATTATCTCTAAGTAAATTGACTATAAAAAAATCTGATCTATGTAAGTAAGTAAAATGTATTATATATAATTAATAAGATAAACAATAGAACACTTATTAAAATATTTAATTTATAAAGATCAATTATAAACAATATAAAATAAAAGAATAAAAAAAGTTTTAAAAATTTTAGAGAGCTTTTATAAGAAAAAAAAAAGAAATAGAAAAGAAAAATTTTAGGCTAATTATAAATAATGAAAAAGAATTGAGAAACTGAGCAAGTAAATTTCTATACTAGTGAAACAGATCTCAAAACTTGTTAAAATATTCTAAGTTTTTGAACTAATATTATAAGAAATAATTATATTTTAAAAATAACAAATTTGAAATATTATGGCAAAACAAATAGGAAAAAAAATAAGAAGATAAATGTTAAAAATATAAAGAAGAGTCTGTAATCAAGTTTAAAAAAGAATTTTGAATAAAAAATATAAAAAGATAATTAAATAAAAACAAATACAAGAAATCTATAAAAAAATAAAATAAAAAAAACTTGAAGTTTTTTAAATTAAAAAATTATATTTTCAATAAAAAAATGATTATTATTAAAAGAAAAAAGATTAAAAAACAGAAATCTAAAGAAAACCTTAATAAAAAAAGTCAAATATGAAATAAAGTAAATAAGATTTTAAGTTTAGTTGAAATCTTATATAGTGATCTGTAATTGTAATCTATAAACAATAATATTAATAATTTTTTTTTTTTTTAACCAACAGTCAGGTCAACATGGCATGTCTTTATTGTATATATGCTAGGTATTTACAAATTGTTATGACTGTCACATACTGATTCACTCATCGTCGAAAAGTTATTTCTCTAAATACAATCTAGGGAATGATATTTCGTTCCTTTACTAATTTGGATAAATCCTCTAATTAATAGAATCATTGCCTACAGGTCATTACTGTAGAAACAATAATATTAATAATTAAAAGAATCTTTATCTAAATTATTAATAGAGTAATAAATTACTTCAAAATTGAATTTAGAATTTTAAAAAAATATAAAATAAAAATATATGAGTTAAATAAAAATTTAATTTTAATGAAATATTTTATAGTGTATAATATATAATTTTTTTTTTTTTTTTTTGAACTGGCTCAACCTCCAGTTGGTCTTTATTGAAACTTTTACTTTGATATTACATTGTAATATCTATTTCAAAGTTCAATAAGCTTCGCAAACTATACTAGCATATATGTTAGGAATTTAGTAAAAGATACCTCCTGGTTCAGATCTCCTATAGACCTCCGTGGCCTGTTGCCCCCTTTCAGGAAACTAACTTACCTAAGCTGAGTTAGCACCATTTTCCTTATTTTTCAGATTAAAAAAGAAATTAAAAGTTCTTTGTTTTTTCCAGTCAAGATTGACTAATGCTTTTTGGTCTTCTGTTGGGACCCCTTGTTGCATTTTGGCTTCACTTGCCCTTTGCTTTCTTGTTGTTCTGGTTATTCCCTATAATGTTTCTCATTTGACTAGTGCTTCACATCGCTGCTTCCAAATTGTTCTTGTAATTTCCTGGATTGCTTTGATGCATCTCACAAGAATTGGTTTGACTTTCTTTTTAAAGATCCTTGCCCAGCAATGGATCATTTTAACTATATCACTAGGAATTAAACTTCTGGCCAATATCTGTATCCAGATATTGATTTCCTTTTCTTTAAGCTTCCTGGCCCATTCTTGAATCCAGAACTTGCTTCGTTTCTCTCTACTTTGGAGAAAGAGTATTATTGTTTCTACCATGTGTTTGCCAAAGTCAAAGTCATTCTTCCTACATGTGTATACATACATTTGTATTCTACAACTGCTTTGCACCTGACACAGTAACTAGACTTTTAGAGTTCTTTCCTTCATTCTTTGAGCTTGGCTATATTTGACATTTCTTGAGCCCATGATTTTAGTTTAAAAGTTCTTTGTTGGTGATTTTTGAAGCCCATGGCTTCTGCCATGATCTTCTGTGCTCTTAGGAAATCGACGGTTGCTTTCCAATCTATTGCACCACAGTATAGATTTATATCTTGATTTCTTTCTAAGTAGTACCATTCTATGATTTGCTCATTACTGAAATGGTTGCGGACTGCTTCTCTGCTGTTGAGATTAGTTATCTGTCCTCTGTACATTAGTTCAAGAATATTTCTATTAATAGGAGTGACTTTCAGCTTGATCGTCTGCCATTTTAGTCTTGCTCTTTTGGTTTTTGCGTCCACCATAGTGTGTGTATGTGTTCCATTTCTTCCAATTTTTTCAAAGTGGAGTCTTAGGCTCTTGATGTGAATGAGGTCTTTTGTATATTCTATTAATTGCGCTATCTCGCTTTTGTTCTTTTTAGCTCTCAGGGCTGTTGCAATCATCTAACTATTCATATGAATTGTTACCTCTGTTTCTATTGGGAATAATATCAGTGCCAATATGACTGCATTCAGCTCTGCTTCATTTGATATTATTTTCTTGAGGATTTTGAGGACTATTATCTCTGTCTTATCCCCTGTCAACAGGTTGTCTATGTGGAATGCAATAGTATGGAAGCTTCTATGGCAGCTCGTGTCTGTTGTTATTCTGACTTTCCGCCACTCTTTTGTTCTACGCTACAAGTGTCTAATCCTTTCTCTACTGGGGTTGTTCTTGACCCACTGCTCATACTTGTTCATGTGTATGAAATCCAGGGTATAGATGTCTCTAAGTTCAGTGGTGAAATTATTCTTGCAATGGGAGAGTCTCATTTTGATACTATCTGGGATGACAGAAGCTTGGTTACCTTGCATGTCCTTCCACCTGATATGAATTGTTTGCTACTTTCGATAACTGCTAATGTGTCCTTGCTTGAGAGATTTATTATACAGGTATTTTCGCTTGTGCTTATGTTATTGTTACATTTTGAGCATGTCTTTAAGTGAGAGGAGGGGCTGTCCTCAATATAGTGTTTTATTGTAATTGTGTTTGAATTTTTCTTTTTCAATTTTCTCATGAGAAGTTCTTCCTCCACTGTGCCTTTCAATAATGTGATACAGATATGCTTGCTCTTTTTCAGGTATCTGCTGCTCATCTTGTCAACCCAAGTTATATAATAAAATGGGTTCATACCAGGATGAAGGTTTGTTAGTCTGGTTGTATAATCTGGATGTGTCGTACTTGTGGTAAGCTTGTTGATTATATCCTCATAGAAGTGTGGTTGTCTTCCTAGTATTCTTCGTCCGTTGATCTGGCATACTTGTGCCCAACTAATTGTTTTAATCTTGTTATAGTTGGTAAATTGCTCCACCCATCTTAGGTTACTAGCTCTGAGCTTATTCCTATGCTTCTCGAACCAGTGAGAGCCCATAACTGTTTCTAGAGAAGTCAGGTCTGACTCAGATATTTTGTGCACTTGTTTTGCAGTTTTGAAAGAAAATCCATATTTTTGTGTATTGATGAGTACATCTTATAGGAAGTTCGTACCTGCTGGGTGTATTTTTGGACATGAACTCTGAATGCTTATATCTGACCAGGCTGCCCATTGAAAGTTTGTTATCCTCTCTCTACATAGCTGTCCTGTATGGTTTGTTGCTAGGTATATTTTCTCCAGCAATGTGATGTGTTTTTGGAGCATGTGTACTTTTATACTAAACACGCAATACCCCAGGTTACTATGGAAGGTGCAGTTGAGGCTAAGATGGCAAAACCCACTTTGTGTTTGAAGATTCTCCTAATCTTTCTGTCAATATTATTTATTTTCACCTTTGAAAGATATAAATCCTGTAGCAGATATTTTACCTTAGGTGAAATCACATGGTTGATTAGATATTGGGCTTGTTTGTCTTTTCTTTCTTTCAAAGCAAATAGTTGGTGAGATTGGATGTTATCTGGTTAACCAGATTCATTTAGTACTTCTTTTTCCCATTCGGATTGTATCAGATGCCCAAGTATCTGATTGCTCTCTGGGAAACTTCGATTTTGTTGTGCTCAAAGGTTATTTCGACCACCTTTTTGTTATTGATTATGAGAAGCTCTGACTTTTCTAGGTTGACTTTAACTTGTGTGAAATTGTAGAAAGAGCTGGCTATAGTTAGGATGACTTCTAGTTGTTTTTAGCTTCCAGCTACCCATGCTATGTCATCCATATATGCTATTACTGAAGTATTTGTAGTACTTCGAGATGTTCTGAGATAGGTCTTGTCATACATCTTTGTTAAGCTTTTGAACCCTTGCATTTTACTGGTCCTGCTTATTAGTGGGTCATAGTATATATGCCAGAGAAGCGGTGATATCACATCTCATTGGTCAACCCCATTTCAGACTTCATATAGATCTGTAGTCCCTACCCCTGTGATGATGATGTTTCTTCTATTCTTAAAACCCTCCATTATAATATTTATAAGTTTTCCAGGACATTTGATCCTTCTTATGGCCTTTGCGAGTGTGGTTAGGTCCACGTTATTGTATACTTTATTCATGTTTTGAAAGAAAATCTATAATTCTTTGCCATTTTCTCTTGCATTTTCAATGACTATGTTTATTTCGAAGATGGGTTCAATTGTATTTATGCCTGTCAAGGCTGCCCAGTTATGTTTAGATAGGATTTCATATCTTGTGAGTATGTTGGAGAGCCTGTTTACCAAACCTTTCATAAATACTTTTTTAATCGATTCCAGAAGTGTTATGGATTGGACCTTTGTTAGGTCATTGCTCCTATCATATGTTTTTGGGATCGGATATATGGTGCCATCCTTCCATTTCCATGGCATCAGGCCAGAATGAAGAATTGCATTAAAAATGTCTTTGACTCTCCTCAAAGCCTTTGATCCCAGGTGCTGAAATGCTATATATGGGATCTGTGAAGGGCCTAAAACTGATGTTCTGCTTGCTTTAACTATGACTTCTCTTATCTCTTGTGAGATAAAGTCCATTATTTCTTCTGTATACCACTTCTTGTCCACATATTGGAGGGGTTCGTAATCTTTTACCCATTCCTGTGGGATTTCTTGAGGCTAAGGCTTTTTGTTCCAGTTTTCGAAATGGTCCCGTATTCGTAATCTCATTTCCTTCTTCTCCAAAATAATATCAGGTTCCATGTTATTCAAGATTAATTTGTCAAGTCTGATCTTCCTTTTTTTCCTCTCTAGGAAGCTGTCTATTATCCTTTTCTTATCTTGTGTAAGCCAAGCCAAGCGGTTGTTAACAGTCTCTCAGATTTTGTTACTAGTTGTTGTACATATTTGTCAGTGGATATATTCTTGATAATTTTAACCTCCTTCACTACCAAGATTTCGTAGCTTTGAAATCTTTTGAGGTGATAAGTTCCTTGGGAAGTTCAATACAGTTTTTATCAGCCAGAACATGGATTCTTGTTAGATCTTCTTTTCTGATTTTTTCTTGTTCTACTTCTATTAACAATTTTTTGAGCTGGCAAAGCCCGATTGCTGTGGTTGAGGCTATCCTGTTACATTTCTCTTGCCTATTAAGCAAGTGGATCTGTGTTTTCTTGAAACATCGGATATACATGCTTATTGCCTTCATGGTGGTTTCCCTTAGGCTGTATCACATTTTATCGATATTCCCATGTTGGTCTATCCTTTCGTTAAGAGGGTCTATCTCTTCCTCTATTTGTTTCATCCACTTTTCCCACCTCACTGGCTCTGTGTTCGCCCAGTTGTATCTCGCATTGGACTTTTTTTGTATGTTTCTTTTCCATTTCTAGAGGGGAAATGCTAGGTGCATTCTGGCAAACGCAATACCATGTTCACTCTTATATAGCTACTTGTATTCATTCATGATTCTAGCTACCAAAAGTTTCAAATACCCATTCTGTATTATCCAAATTTGATCAATTCTGCTTGCCATTGTTGAGTCTATTTCCCACGTATATTCCCTCTTCTGTGGATGTATTGTACGGAAGGTATCAATAAATGTGTCATCTTTCATGTCCTTAATAAGGATACTGTTGAATGACATTCTGTTCTCAAATTGATGATATTTGTATAAGAATCTGTCTATGCAAGGTATATTCATATCATTCAGATCTTCTGTGATTATAACTTCCCAGTTTGATTTGTAGCCAGGGTTGAGCCACCTGGTTATCATCCTTTTGAAATTGGGTCTTTCAGTAGCTTTCACAGGAGAGTATATCCTATTATTCTAATATACTTCTTATATGGGAAGGCCACATCAAACATAACTGCTCTTCCTTAAATTGTATCTTTCTTTATAATTCTTTTTGCAAGTTGGTGTTTGAGAGCCACTCCTACTTCTGTTCCTTGTTTCTAGTTTGTGCTGGTCCAGTGATACTCATATGCTTCCATTTTCCAGTGTCTGGTTGCCTGATCACCTTTATTTATTTCTGAGCTAATTACTATATCCCAATTCTCTCTTCATTATAACTTTGTCCAGGCAACCCTGTTAGTTTCTTTGTTGAGTCCTCTCACATTGGAGGTTACAATTTTTATTGTTAGTCCTTCTTCTATATAATTCATAAGTTCATTAATGGGTTGTGCTCTTTTATTATTTCTAACTTCGGGAGTTTCTTTGTTAGTTGACATACTACTCATTAAAATTTAGTATTGGTATTGTTGTTGAACATTTGCCAGTACTCCGATGGCTTCGAGTGCTCTTTGCATATTGGCTTGCATGTTGTCCATTGATCTATTGATTTGTAGTTGTCTTTCTCTGATGTCTATTGTCTCCTGTCCTTGATTTAATGTAACTGGGCCTCTTGAATTGTTCCCCCGTAATTCATTTTCTTCCTTACCATCACTGTCAGTATATTGCTCTATCTTCTCGTAGTATTCCTAATTGTATGTCTCTAGATTCGTGACCCTTTCATTGAGCTCTGTTACTATCTCCTTGATATTAGCAACCTCATGCTGAATCTTCATGAGCATCCCCATTACCTCTTATATATCTTGAGGGTGTTGTGTTGTCTTTGTTGATGTTGTGATTGTTTTTGATGGTTTCATTGGGTTTGATTCTTGTTTGTCTTGTTTTGTTGATTGCTTTTGTCTCATGCAGTTGCTACATATAATGCTGGTCTATTGCCTCTCTTGTTACTTAATGGAGGATCAGTTCTAAAGGTGCCTATTCTGGTTGGCTTTAATTTACTGTAAATTTGACCATACTTTTCTATTTGGATATGGTTGAATTCTCTTCATTATTTCCTCCTCTCTTTAATGGGACAACCTTTTGTGAGGTGTGTTGTAGCATCACAAATAGGACAGAATGGTGTGCTAATGAGAGTCAGAGATATCATGGTCTCTCCTAGGGTATAAGTCATGTCCTTTACCGCAAGCATGTCTTCTCTAGTTTCAAAGTTCACTATTGTGAATTTCTTTGGCTTGTATCTTGTTGAACGGATGCATGGGATATAGCACATGCATGCTTTCATCTCATTCAGGATTTGTTTCAGGTCCTATGTAGTGGTGCCAGGAGGTAGGTTAACCAATTTTGCTGCAATACTATGCCTTTCTCTCATTTGCTCTATTGATCAGCTAGCATCATTGATTTTGACAGCATCTTCTTTGATGAGAATGCGATGTTTTTAGACGAGTATCTCTTTAACTGCCACTTCCTCAAAAATGATTGTAGCACACTGCCATAAGTTTTGTATATTCATACTGATTCCTGAGACGCTACCAAATTTGGTGAAATATTGTCTAATCTTGATAAGCTTTGTATTCAAGGAAATATTCCAGACCACTATGGATTTGCCTTTCTAAATCAATTGTTTGCTAATCTGCATGTGTGAGAGCTTATTGTTACCTAGATTTGGTAACTCTATTCTCATTGCATTATCTGCTGCTTGTCAATCACCAAACACTGCGATGATTCAGGTTCCCTCCTTTCCTCATTCACTGTGGATTGCAATCAGCCCTGGTGATGAGTTGAGAGCCTTCATGATATAGAGAATTTTTATATCATTGTTGGAGCCAGGGGTGACGTTGGCATCAATGCCTACTTTGAAATGCTTCCTACCATACCTAGTCTTCAGATCAATAGGTATTCTTGACTGTGGTTTGATACTGGGCTAGACCAGCTTGTTCTTGTGGCTCACTATTGTCCAGGGATCTTCCTCCCTCTTACAGATATCTTCTTCTTGTTGTTCTATATTTTTGGTTCTTGAAAAGTTGCTTCTGTCCACTATAGAATTCTGGTTTCTTAATACTTCTTCTTCAGAAGAAGGAGGAAGGTTTGCTGATGGATCTTCTTTTCCACTCACAACTTCTTCCATCTGCGCACTCCATGTTTGGGCTTCATGGGTTGATTCTGTCTCTATTTCTATATTCGTGCCACTGGAAGGGGTCGCTGTTGGAAGTTACTGGACTTTGTTAAGCTCACTACCTTGGTTTGGTTCTACTGCTACTGTTATTGAGGTCTTGGTCTGCATATTGGTGGACTTCTTGGCATATAATTGACTATGAAGAGAGAGGGTCTTCTTACTTCTTCTTTCTGTACATTGAATTCTTTCTATCCTTTGTTGTTCAAGTTGCAAAACTTTGAAGTTTCTGGTGTTTGAAAGAAATTTTCCTATTATCGAGATTGCTGCACCTCAGGAGATTAGAAAAGTGTGTATCTGGTGTATATAATATAATAATGTACTGTATATATATTTAATTTAACAAAGAATTTAAAAAAAAATATAATAAAATAAAATTAATAAAAAATAAAACCAATACATTAAAACTTATCAACAATACTTATAAAATATTATATAAAAAATTAAAAAGAAAATATTTAAAAATATTATTTATTAAAAGCTTATAGAAAAAAAAGTTTTTTAATTAAATTAATTAATAATAAATTATTTATTTTATTTAAATTAATAATAAAAAATTAAATTTTACAATTTTTTTTTTTTTTAAATGGGCTCATATCTAGTCTTTATTAAGTTCCAAAAATGCATTTTATGCAATTGTATAAAGTACATGTATAGGATATATATTTGGGGTAAATAAAGAATTTGATAAGTTAAAGCTACTTCGAGACTTATTGCCCCTTTTTTGCAAAGAAGCCCACATCCCATTGAGTGTGCAGGTGTTATTAACGAAAATAAAAAGAAAAATAAAAAGAATAGTCATGTCTATTTTACAAAGGTAATCATGTTGTTTCTCAACAAATGTCCATCCTGTTTTTAAATTTCCCCTTCTAATGAGGATCTGGGAAAGACTTCTCTTGAGTCTTAACAGAAATAAGATAGAGATGAGAAGGAAGACTTTACAGTTTTAAGACTTGTGGGGAGGGAGTAACCAAGAAGATCTAGATTGTAAATTGATGTCCATATAAATGACTTGAAAGTCTCCCAGTATATCATCAATTAAACCCATTTCTATCTGAATATGGGTATATTTATCTATCTGTACAACATATTTCAGATTTAATTCCTTATAGAAGGACTATACCTAGCCCTATAGTTGGTATATCCTACTGGTGGCTGTTGGTGTTAATGATTATCAAGGATCTTCTAGATTATCTGACCGGCTCACACATCACTGCTGATATTTTTGAACTCGAGTTTTTGATTGATGTAGCAGTGTTAACCTTCCAGTCTTCCAGCTTGGGATTTTTTGAAGATAGGATGAAAACTTCCTGGTTTACTATGCGCACTAGCTTTAACACTGAGTATTCCTGGTCATTTTCTTCACTTTTTCCGGTTGGACTTTTCCAAGCAGTATAAGCAGAAACCTACCTGACATACAACCAGAAGTAGGTGGCTCTGATTTTTAAAAGGAAACAATCGAGCATCTTATGACCTTTGCCATGTTCAGACAGACTCTTTCTTGTATTCAAAGATGTGTCAGTAGCATGTCCTGTATTTATCCATACCAGCACATAACTTATGATGGACCGCAGATTCTTATGGAGCTAAAGAAATACATTCAGACATGTGTAATGACCAATAGGAACTTGTTTATCAATCTTGTCCAATGTGTTTCATATCATTCAATTAGAGTCAGTGAGATTCGTGCTACCCAAAATTTCAGAGTCAAGCTGGGCTAGGCAAATTCCCCAAGAAGCTGTGAAAAAGGTAGTTCTAAGAGGCCACAACTCCAGTCGAAGGGTGGAAAAGTGAGTTCTTTGACTGGAATAAAACCTCTGTTATCTCCACTGTAACTGAGAGATAAGAAGTACTCCACAGTTGGTCCTTTTCCCTTTAGAAACTTTCTTGCCATTGGTAGTAAAGGTGAGAACTGAACTTTGCAAGCCACAAGAGTTCAGTTTATTCAAAGGAGGTTGTAAACAAGAGGGAGGGAAGTGAGGGAGTTTTGAGAGAACTTTTTGAGTTTAAAGAAAGTGATAAGACTTTATTAGCAAGGAGATATAAAAACTTCTTATGAACATCTTTTTTGTGTGTGATCAGAGGATTAGTAGAAAGAGTATCATGTTAAATTTTATAATAAAAAAAATATATTATTTGTAAAAAATAAAAAAAAATTATTAAATATTTAATAGATTATTTTTTTATATATATAAATTGAAGTTAAAAAATTTTTAATGATATACAGTTGCTTCCAAAAGTTTGAGTCCATTTATTATGTTTTTATTATAAATTTTAACTTTGATAATTTTTAAATCCTTAATTATACAATCAAAAATTATAAAATTCATATATATTATATCTTAATACTAGT
>CAJVPT010006160.1:0-11320 GCA_910592055.1 Acaulospora colombiana
TTGCTTCTTATCAATCCTGCAAAGAAGCTTAACGTATCTTGGCTAGTTGTCGAAGCTTGTTCCACCAGCCTGGATATTCACTTATCTATTTCTTCCAATTCTTCTCTATCCTCTATTATTAGTCTCGCATTCTTCTCAACCACTTTCTTTTTTCTTTTTTTTAAACTTTTTTGTAAGTTACTATATACTATATATATATATATATATATATATATTTTAATCCTCTGTTAGTCTAGTTATATGTGTTTTATTAAACATTTGTAAACTATACATATAATATGAATCATTAAAGCTAAAAAACATTAACTAGCTCACTTGTCTTTGTAATTACTACTCTAAGTGCAACTTTGGAAGTGATTTATCACTCCATTAGAAAATTCTTCCAACTTTTAATATAATTGCCTACAGGTCACTACTGCAAATCACTTTTTAAATTTTATAAGTTACTATATATTTGCCTATATTAATAATATATATGTATATATAAATAATTATCTATTGTATATTTTACTTACTATAATTTTTTAATGAACATAAAACTTATTCACTTTATTGAACTTAATATAATATATTTTACTTTAATAGACAAAGTAAAGTTTATATACTAGTTTTTATATATTTTGTTTATATACTATTTATAATAAAGTCAATTGTATAGTTTTTGCTCTTTATTCTTGTAATGAGTTGTTCTCTTGAAGAATTAATGTGCCTAAATATTGTTAATATATTCAACAAAAATTTTATATATATTTAGTTTACTAATAAGAATTCTTATTAAAGTATTATTATTAAAAATTCTTTCTTGAAAACTTTTAAATCACAAAAAACTTTCTTATTAAGCAAAAATACAAAAACTTGCTTCTAGCTACAAAATAGCATCCTCCCAAAATGGCTTTTACAAAGCAACTAAGAAGTCTAATAAGATAGACAATATCAGAATATAATATCAACAGAATCAGCAAGAACAATAGCAGAGTCTTAAAGATTAAAGCAGCAATACTGACTATTTAACTCTGATACATTCTCTTGGAATCAGAACAACACTTATGAAAAAAGGAGTAGATAAAGGGAAGGGTTGAGAGAATATAACCAGATAGTCAAAAAAAATGGAGATAGAGACAGTAGAACAGATCATAGAAGAGAAGAAGAAAACAAGAAAATAGATTATAAAACTATCAAAAGATTCAATAAGCAGTAAAGCAAACTCCTCCACTATAGTTCAGAAATCAGAAGAGAAAAGCCATCAAATCTAAAGATACAGAATGAACAGACAAATATCATTTATTAGATCAAATATAGTTATGACAATCATAAAGATACAAATGGAAAGGAAATCAGTTCACTTAAACTTCAGTAGTAATAAGAGACTCTTATGTCCAGAAAGACCTACGTCAGCTCTGAACAAGTATCAGAATAAATACCCAGGGAAAAAATAGATTTTATCAAGCAAAAAGTGAGACACTTTTTCTCTCTAAAATATATAAAATATGAACATTCAATCAGAAAACCATAGATTATCATCATTTTTATCAATTATTATAATGCACAAAGAGTGTATAAGATTAATATCACAAATAATGAAAATACTAAATTAAAAAAGGTTACCCCATTAGGATTCCAAAAAAGCAACTCGTGCATTATTAGAGTATAGGATATTCCCTTTACTTAATCAAAACTGATCTTGCAGAATTCTTCAGTGAACAAATTAGCATTGATTTTATAACTCTATGGAAAGTATGGCTATTTTAAATAGCAAACATCACTTTTTCCAACATGTCAGACTATATAGAAATCAGCTAGGACTGGGTACTCACTAAAGGATTATATGTATGTAGAATATTTCTATTCTATAAAACACACAAAGTCAAAAAACAAAAGGAGTGTCACAGCATCACACTTATCCAACTGCTATCAAATATGACAGTAGCAGATTTAGCAGTCATATTTATTAGCACAAAAGTAAAGTCAGTATATATTTCTCATGATAATAACAACTGAGCAAAAAGATTTGCTATTTTCATGTTCCAGATTAAAAAAGAACTTGTGAAAGCCAAATTATCTACTCTCATGATCAAGGGAACCCAAATACTATAGGTCTACTATGAAACTAAATTGTGCCACACCTGTGGCTCATCCGAATACAACTTCAGTACATGCTCTAAAGAGACAGAGACTCTTTTTCTGAGACAATATACCAACAGATTCAACAACCTAAGACTTCCTCCTCAACACTTTAGCAATACAAACTTCAACTTTCATGATAACAGGACATATAAAATCAGCAGCAACACTCAGAGTTCCGTAAATATCCTCAAGTATAGATATAATTTCAAAGCTAACCTACATGAGAGAGATATTTGAAGGATCTTAATCTCAATGCAAAAAAATATCAAAGAAATAAAAAAAGCTTTTCAAGATCTAAACAAGAGAGTAGATGCCTTAGATAAGAATGTGTTAACAGATATTCAGAAAGTATAAGCAAACTTATAAAAGAATTAGAAGAGAATATAACTAGTAACAGAGAGGAGTCAGTAACAAAAACCAGCACAAGAATTCAAGACATCAAGAAAACTCAAGAAGCATACCAGCAACAACTCAATAAAATGAGCACAATAATGAAAGAAGCAATTAACTTTTTCAAGCTCTCACAACAGATGGATCTATATGGCTAAAATCTCACCCAATAATATGACAGACACCAATCTAATAAATTCCTGAAGAGAAGAAAGCAGTAGAACCAATAATACAATACTAACTATTTAATCTTTGAATGAACAAATATCACAAAGTACCAGCCATACTCAAATCAAAGAAACTTTTCACACAGATAAAAAGCAAAGAACCAAACATCTAATTTGGACAATTGTAATACATAATATAAGAGGAATGGTAGAGGAGAACAAATGCAAGCTGTGGATAGAATACTGTGCAAAGAAACAATAGAAAATCATCATCACCACTAAAACCAATAGAGATATATATCAGGTTAAATATTGGAAACAACAAGAATACTAGCTAATAACATTAGTAGATCCTAAGTGAAAGATCAGACATGAGGTATGCATAGCAATATATGAATATATCACAATTAAAATTTTCAGGAAGCAAGTAATAGTAGGAAGGGTCATAGCAATTGATATGGCTTTTCCAGGGAAACATAAAATAAAAGTAATAAAAATATATCTCTTATTAGAGAACAGTAACAAAAGAAAAGAACAAGGATAGAATATAGCATCCAACAATAGATAACACAAGTAGTAAAGACAGAAATGCATATAGTTATAGAAGAAGACTTTAACTCTACACTGAATCTTGCTACTGAGAAACTGTGCAAGTTAAAAAAAAATGAACAATCACCAGCCAGAATCAGAGCTCCTGAAATGGCTAGTTATATAAAACTTTGAAGACATTTTCAAGTAACATAACCCATTATAGACAGTATACATATAGAGTAACAGAAGAGGGCATATAGCAAAATTGATCAAATCTGATATCATCCACAAAGCACATAACAATTGAGAGACTCACAGATAGTAGATCACTCTGACCTTCTGCATAAGAATGACAATAAGATAATGACTGTTAGAATAGAGACATAGCAATTAGACTAGTATAAGATTCAAAAAATCTACATGTACAATTATCTCTATAATTGGCACAAAATAGATGACAAGCAATAGAAGAAATTCAGGAACATGGTTGAATAGGAAATACAAAGAAGAAATAAATCACAACAAGACAAGGTAAACTATCTATAGCATGGCTTCAAGCAGTCTATTCTACTAGCTGCAAACAAATATATAAAGAAACTAAAGTTTCAGAAAAGATATAGAAATATAGAGAAACTTTCAATGATTTATAAAATGATTATTAATATTTAAAGATTATCAGAAATTCTGCAAAGATATATAGATACACCAAATAACAAACCAAGCAACTAATCAGGAAACAACTTTCCAAAGTTCAAGAGGACTTTTCAGAACTAGCCTCAAAGCTAGAGAAATGGCAAACGAAGTATCTATATAGATATCAAATCCATTGGAAATAAGTTTGTAGAGAATATATAATATAGTATAAAATGATAGTCAAAATAATAATCAGATTTAAGCAGAACAAGGAGATACAACAACATATAGAAAAAAGACAACTTTGGCTACAGAATAACAAAAAAATGATGATAAATAGTATCTTGAAGAGATCCAACAGATCTATAGTAATAGACAAACTCATCATGGAGGAAGGTGAGCTTCAGAACATTTTGCAACATGGATTCATCATAAAAAAACTGTATCAATAGCCAGCTCCCCCAGATAGACAAGGTAGTATACACCAAAAGAGGAGATTTTTGATAGCTGGTATAACAAACTAATAGAACAGAGTATTATACAAGAACTGGAAAAAGTAATAAAGAATCAAAGCTTCAAGTTAGTACCAGGTCTAGATAATATATCATACTTGGTTTACAAACACCTCAAACTAAATTAATTAACTCAGTTGACAAACCTGTTCAACAGAATCTTATTACAAGAAGAGATATCAAGAGAATGGAGCATAGGATACGTATATCTCATATCAAAACCTACAAACTGGAACAATATAATTGGTATTACTAGATATATTATACTACTAATTGCAGGGAAGAAAATTTTTACAAAAATTATCAGTAACCACCTTACATGTATCTGCAAAAAACATAACATTCTTAATGAACTTAACTAGACAGCACTTCCTGATAGCAATATAAAAGCACATATACATATAATCAATCTTTGTATAGAACAAGTACACAGGAAAAAGAAGAAACTCTGGATCCTAAGTCAAGATATAGAAAAAGCATATGATTCGGTCAACACAAAGATGCTGGAACAGGCTATTAAATACATAAAAATATCACAAAAGGTAATAAACATTATACAAGCACTTTTAAGGAAGAGAAAAAACAATGTATAACTATACATGATCTGAGCCCATATTACAAAGTACTAAACAACATTAATCAATGAGATACTATTTCTCTCCTTCTATAGTATATATTTTATGACTTTCTCCTAGCCAAAATTGAATTATCAAGGATAGAATACAAATATCTAATCAAGCTCAAAAAGAAAATTAACTTGCCATACAAAGAATACTATTTTTTTTTTTTTTTTTAAATGCCAGCTCAACCTTTACTTTATTAGATATAATTTTTAAATGTCGATATAATACATGTTAAAAATATAATTATAAATCTATAAAGCTACGATATGACTATACTGGTCAACCTCGGGTATGTTGCTGTCTCTGAAGTGAGAACTAGTGAAGGGCCACTAGTGCTAAAAAAAAATTTTTTTATAGGGGAAAGAAGGAAGGTTGGAAATAAATGAGTGGATGGGATAGTTAATTTATATATACAATTTCTTGCTATATGACTTTTTCAGGGGGAAGAAAATTTCATTCAGAATATTCATTAAAACTCCTTAGGTAGTGCCAAATACCTATTCATATATGATAGTGAAAACACCTGTGCGTGGTTTGATCATATTTCAGATCCCTAATAATTTTTGCGCAATATCAGTTGTGTTTCAGATTCCTTTACCTAGGTTCTTGAAAAATGCGGGAATCTTAGCCATTGCCTTTGGTAGCCGACTTGTGCTCCCTTGTGAAAGCTTCCAAAACATCAGTGCGGATCATATACGGGAGTAAAATACTAATGCTCAGTAGGAAGGGGAAGTCTTTAAGATAACTACTAAGTCACTTTCTCGGGGAGATATAGGGGGAAGGGGAGGTGGGTTCAATCTCATTTAGAAATGAGAAGAGGTTGGGATAGGTGCATATGTATTGATACCGGTAGGCCAATCTACAGGCCATTTTCGTTGATCCTTATCATGTGCTGATGCAGTAAAGGCCACTATTCATACACTCCATTCTCTGTGTCATTAAAAATCGAGCCAAGAAAACGATAGAGAAACCAATGCCCTATTTTCGAATCTTTACCTATTCGATGGAGCTGAAGAAAGAACCTACTCAGTGGCCAGAAGTAGATGACTACAACCATAAAACCTAGTTGTAGTATCTTGTGACCTTTACCATGGTCGGACGGACTCTTTCTTGAAAGAATCAATAATATAAATGGAGGAGTGTCCTATATCCACCTGCACCTAGCCAATGACTTATAGTGGATCTCAGATTCTTATGAAGCTGAGGAAATGCATTCAGACACATAAGGTGACCAATGGGAGCTTGTTTACATTCTTTTACTAATGTGAGTTCTATTTGTCCAATCATGGTGTGAGAAACTTTGTGCTACTTAAAATTCAGGGTCAAACTGAGATAGGCAAAATTCCTCAGAAAAAATCAAGAATGAGCACTATGAGAAGTCAAACAAATGACAAGAGAGTGGGAAAGTTGTCTCTCATCATTACAGAGCTTCTGTATTGTTTCTCTACAGTGTGAGATAATGGCACTTTAGTTCTTCTTCCTTTCAGAACTTTCTTGTTATTGGTAGGAAAGGTTTTTCTTGACCTTTATGGTCACTAGGGATCAAGTTTTTGTTTGAAGAGGACAGTAAGCAAGAGGAAAAGAGGTATTTGATGATTCTTGAAGTTTCTTCAAGTTGGTTTAAGGAGAGTAGTAAGACTTTATTAGCTTAGAAGTATAAAAACTTCTTGCAAATGTCTTTTTTGTGTATGGTCAGAGGATCAGCGGAAAGAGTTTGATAGTGAAAATTGTTGTCAAAGAATACTATCTAAATATCAAAGCCAACATATACATAAATGATATGATATGGCTGGCAGACAATCCAAAAGAAATGCAAACAATTCTAGATACAACTATAGAATTCTATAACATCAATGACATCAATATCAATCCATCAAAATCTCAACTGATTATCATTAACAGATAACTAGAAGACTTTGATTATAGCTTCATCCTCAAAAGGAGAACCATCAAAGGTAGCAAATCAGATACACTAATGAGGATGCTAGGAGTGTGGCTAGACAGTTTAAGAAAGAAAGATTACCAAAAGCAACTTATTACTAAAAAAGTAAAGAAAACATGCAAGCTAATAAGATGAAAAGCAATAACAAATAAACAGATAAGATATATCATAAATCACATACTCATGTCAAGTATAAAATATCTACTGAATAATATAACACTATCTAAAAGCACATGCAACTCTCTAATGAAAAATATTACAACAAGATACAAATACAAGTATGGTCTCATCAAAACCTTTTCCAACACTCTCCTATACAATCATGTAAAACATAATATAAATCATATTTAGGATAACCAAATACAACCATATACAAGAAACTGAATAGGAAAAATAGAAAATAAGAGTATGCTAGGACAGATATCCAGGATGGGATTCCAAAACCTACAGAATTTATTCTGGTCAATGAATATCATAACAACATACCTCACCTAGCCCTTTCTCAAAACAGGATAAAACTTAGATTACAACATCCTATGGATTCTGAAAAAACATGACTTTTAGTTTCACTTCAACCCTAGATTCACAATTCTCCAAAGAATAAAAAAGATAAATGATATAATTAAAGAAATAATTTTTGAACCTATGTATAACCAATATAGATATATATTATAAAAACACAACTTAATATTTATTGAGTAGATAATCAACTCCACTGATACAAGGATACTATATTAGAGGAAACTGGGTACTATAAAAAGAATAAGAAAAAAAGACAATCCAAAATGGTATGAGGTCCTCCTAGCAAGGCTTACAAGTATAGACAGAGTACAAGATAAAATAGAAGTTGAGATTCACAACCATCAGACATTTGAACAAGGCAGACCACTAATAAAGACTGACACTTACAGATCACACTGGAGGGCCATACTCAAACAAGATAAAGCAGTCATAGGCAGGAAAAAATACAATAACAGCTCCAATACAGTAGTTTATACTGTATATATTATACTAAAATAGAAAAACAATTACTACTAGAAAGATATAAAAGATACAATATAAATGAAGAGCATGCCACAACATCAGGACTATGCACATTTGTAACCAAAAAACAACACACAATTCAGATTCCAATAGAGCAATCAAGTATCTCAATCAAGGAAAACAAGAACAAGATCACAACTACACTTCATTGTAGAATCACCCCAAAGTTCACTACCAAAAAACTAAAGAACCTTATTAACTTCTACAGACAGAGGAACTTCATATACAGCTTAACATTAACAATAACAATAGAAAAGTAATTGATCTCAACAAGATCTTTAACCTTAACAAAACAGAACTAGATACCTTGACTATGACACAAAAACAAATAAGGAATTGTAGACTGGCTACAATTTATGTAGATGGATTAGTATTAAGCTATAAAAATAGATCAAATATGGGTTTTGGCTGGATCATTAAAGATAAAACAAGAAAAGAATATTTTTTTCAGGAACAGATCTAACTATAAATATCCTTAACCAAGATAGAAATTATAGCCATAACAATGACGATAAGCACTTTCAACAAGAATATAACAGTTCACTTATACACAGACAGTCAAATTGCAATATAAATTTAATAGAAATCATGGATTATATAAGACCTATAAAAGCAAAGAAATCCAACTAAGCAATAATCAACACTTTCAATTACATCAGATAATCTGAACCTACTTATAACATTATATAAAGTAAAAACACACATCAGTATTTTCCTCAATGAAGAGGCAAACAGGCTTGTCAGAATCAATTTCATCTTACAGCATATGAAATCTAACCAAAAGATCATAAATATAAAAGGATAACATCAGGGTTCCCCTCCAGTAGAGATAATCTAGAATACAACAATAATAGACATCCTAGAAAAGAACCTAGTAAAACAAGTTAACAAGGCCATTAGACTGACCAAGTGGAAATTGCTTAACAGAATACAAAATAGCTTTATAGATGAAAATTTCAGAGACACATACTAGCAATATACATTTGATAACATATACCCATTCAAAATAAATGCATACAATATATTAGGATAGGATTATTATATGTAAAATTTTGGATTTAATCTCTGATATGAAGAGCTCCTGACCTAGCACAAATTATATAGTAGACTCAGCTCAATCTATAAAGACAACAAATACACTAAATGTGGGATATTTGAAGACACTACATATCCTTTCCTATGTAGCAACATTATAAAAACTCTAAAGAAAAACTTCCATAGAATTCTAATTAAAAATACTTCCTTACAAGTCAAAAAGAAACACAAGAAAAACTTCAAAGATATTATATACAGATAGCTTTAGCTGGACAATCTAAGAAAGCTCAGACTCCTCATAAAAGAGGCAGTTTTAAAAAAAATATCAGAAGTACTTGAGACAATCTTGATAAATAGAAAGATCAAATCCAAGATCATAGCAAATATGATGAAGGAATGGAAAAAACTCCTATATGATATATGGAAGCTAAGATACGAAAAAATGCATAATCAGAAAAGAATCAAAAGTACTCAAGCATGAAACAAACGGGCAAAGAACAAAACAGGAAAGTACAAGGAGTAAACAAACCTAGCTATAATACAGCAATCCCTTCTAGCTTAACAAGAATAGCAAACAGTTATATAAATAAATATATAAAATATCAAACAAATATTTATTCTCTTTTATCTTTTTATATGACAACTAGCACAGCCTCAGCATGTTAATTTTTTTCTCCTGTAGAAAAGGCAACAGGCTATGAGATAGCAAATAGCCTATTGGGTTTTACTATTACTATATATATATCTCTATACTATAGTCTTAGTTTTTTTCTATATATGTAATTTGGAAAAAATAATAAAACGCATCTGCACTAGTCAAAAAAAAAAAAGTTATAGTATTATATTGCTTTGTAAAATAGAACTGTTTTGTTTTATATTATGTTATGATAGCATTTTTTTTATGTTTTTATGTCTTATCAGCTTTCATAATATCCTTCTGTTTTTTTCAGAATTGTATTATTTATATCTGTTAAGCCAGATATTGTATATATTAAATAAAATACTTCTAAAGATCTCTATAATTATGTCTTTAATAGTATTAACTTTAATATATTTGTTAATTATTTTGCCAATTTTTTTGATTATACTTCTAAAATAAGAATATTTCAATATTTGAGAAATTATAGATATAATGTAAACTCTTATTTAATGTTTTTATGTTGTCTATTTTCAATTCTAACAATTATTTTTTAGTGCATTATTTAATAAATTGTATTTTTGATATTAATTTCATCTTATTTATATCTAAAAAAATAGATATTATCTTTTGTAATGGTATATGCAAAGTTTTTTTTGCTTTTGTATACTTTGGAATTTCTTATATTAAGTTTATTTATAGTAAGAAGATTTTGATAACTTTATTAAAAAAATCTATTGATATAATTATATTTATCAATATTATTGTCAGATAACTTGGATAGATATAGTCTAGTTGTAAAAGTCTGAAGTTGCACTTAGAGTTTTGGTATATTAAAACAAAATGGCGACGAGTGAGTTAGGTAAAGTCTTAGCTTTAGCGAATCATTTAAAATGTACAATATACAAATGTTTAATAAAGCACACATACCTAGCCTGACCTAAGGTAAAAAAAAAAAAAAAAAAAATAGTCTAGTTGTAAAAGTGATCCAGTCAATTTCTTTTGATTGAATATTGGAAAGAGTTTTGTTCCTATCTAGCCTTAATCAGTTATATATAAATTAGTTTATTTGATTTTTAATTGCCTTCTTAATAGAAGTTGTAATTTCTGTCTTTATTTTGAACTTTGTGTAGTAAAATAATAAAGAGCTTGAGTTATATATATATATTATTAGGTAATCTTTGTAAAGAAAAAAGTTTTACTTTGAGAAAAGACTAATAATTTGATTTGCTCTATTGTAAATATAGTCTTCTTTATTGTTTTATTTGTTAATTTTGATCCAATTAATATAAAATTTATTTAGTTCAATAATTAACTTCAAGATATGTATAGTCTAGTCTCTTCTATTTTTGTTTCTTTTTGTTTTAGTTTGACCTTATTATATTTATAAATAAAAAAACTTGGATCTGTTTTAATGATAATATTAGTATTATACTATAGTCAAGAAATATAATTGCTATTATAACTACTATAGTTTCTATTCTATTGGATGAAAGTTAATTATTGAGATTGAGATCAAATTCAATATTAAGTTCAAATTGTTGTAATATAACCTCTAACTTTAGTAATATTAATAAAAGATATATATCATCTATATATTGTTAATTTTTTTTTTTTTTTTGCCCTCTGTCAGGCTAGTTACGTATGTTTTATTAAACATTTGTAAGCTGTACATATAATAT
>CAJVPT010006161.1:0-11319 GCA_910592055.1 Acaulospora colombiana
GATAATAAAATCGTTTTCGAATTTTATGATGAAAATTATTTGCATACGTGAATATTTACTTGGTCACACGAATTATTGATTTGCACCATTTTGTATGAAATATCTATTATTCTCACATTCTTGTCAACAAGCTCCGAAGAATGTTTCGGAAAATCTATTAGTAAGCAGTAAACAAATTTCCGGATTTGTCTAAGCTGCAACGTTTGATGTATCCAATTTTTATTTTATTTTATTTACTTAGACATTTGTCGGCTATATGCTATATGTATTTTATAATTCACTAAAATTTATTAGCAGTTAAAGAAGTCTTTATTGTACTACTAATGAAGTGATAAATTACTTCCAAAGTTGTATTTAGAGTTTTAAAAAATATAAAACAAGGATAAATAAGTTAGATAGAAATTTAACTTTAGCATATATTTAAGGATAAAAAAAAAAAAGTTAATTTAATAAAAATAAATTATCTTAAAACTTATTATTCTTATTAGAAACTATAGTAACAAATCATGACTAAACTAGTGCTACATAAAATTGAAAAAATATGGAAAGAATGTATAATATTTTTTATATACAGTATTTATTGATATACTTGTTTATTAAGTCTATATATTGGTTTTTTATATATTTTTCTTTTATTAAACTAGTCATTCTTGATTGAAATGCTATATTTAATTGCATTTTTTATTTTTTTTTTGTAATATTTTGTGTTTTTTTTTTTATTTTAGAAATTCTTTATATCTTTTCTTCCATATAATATACTGTATAAGTATATATAGTATTTATTTTTTATCAGATTTTTTTTTATATTTTGATATATTTTATTATTATATTGTATATTTCTTTAAAAACTATTTTTTAATAGAATATTTGGAATATTCTATAAGCTATAAAAAGTTGTTTCTTATATAATTTTTTATTTATATTTCTATATATTTTATTTTATTATGTTATTATACTTTTCTAATAATTGTTTTTTTATTTTATTTTTTATTTTTTATTATTTAATTTCAATATATACAATAAATAGATATAAATTTGTTTTTCTAAAATTATGAAAATATATTTATTATCTTTATATAATTCAAGAAATTATTAAAAAAGCTTTGTTTTTATAAAAAATTTTTTATTGTATAGACTTTAATTAAACTTTCTTTATTATTGATCCTTTTAATTGATCTATTGTTTTTTTTAACACACAATCATGTCACAATAGCTTGTTTTTATTGAAAAATTAAAATAAATTTACAATAATTTATAGACTTTCACAAAGTAACTAACTCATTTTCATACATAAGTACTCTAAGTTGGATTTTGATAATAATATTATACTTTTTTAATAGATTGATAATGATTTCTATTTATCAGAATCATTGTCAATAGTCTGTCACTATTGATTGTTCAAAAATCAATAAATTGTTAAATTAAAAAAAAAAAGTGAAAAATTATTAGAGGAAATAGACAATTCAAGACCTATTAAAAAAATCCAAAACTAAAAACAATCACTTTTTAAAAGGGATCTATCTTATTGAGATAGTTTTTTTGTTTTATTTAAATCTCAGAAGAAATTTTCTTTTTTATCACTTGCGATATTTGACAAGCCAATTTAATTGATCTTTTATTTAAATAAATATCAGATTAAAATATCCCAAAGAAACATTTAAACCTTAACTTTTTTCTATTAAAGCTTTGTTATCACTTAAGAAACTTAAGTAAGAGAAGGAAGTTTACAATCTACATTATCTATTACTTAATCTTTTGGTGTCATGGAAGTTTTCATTAAGGGACTTGAGCTTTTAAGGATAAATGTTTTCAAAACCTTTTTTTCAATTATTAATAATATTATTAAAACATATAAATATAACCAATAGAAGCTTGTTTACATTTCAAAAACTAACATATTTTATGTTAATCAATTATCTTTGATGAAAATTTGTACTATCCAAAATTCAGGATCAAACCAAGATAAGTAAAATTCTTTAGAAAACTATAAAAATAGAAGTTTTAAAAGGGCCAAGACAGTTAAAAGGGATAAAATAAGCATTTTTACTACAAAAAACCTTTATGAACCTCTTGCTTTAAAGATTAGATAGATTTCAGATATTTTTCAATCAGTTCTTTTTTCTTTGGAAACTTTCTTACCATTGATATCAAAGATGTTACTTGACTTTTCTTGATCACTAAAATCAAGTTTTTGAGTGAAAAGATTTATAAACAAAAGAAAAAGAGTAAAAGTGACTCTTAAAGTTATACTTCAAGTTGTTTTAAGGAAAGTATTAAGACTTTATTAGCAAAAAAGTATAAAAACTTCTTGTAAAAATCTTTTTTGTATATGGTTAAAGGATCAATGGAAAAAGTTTTAATAATAAATTTCTTTTTCAACTGATTTATTGTTTATTAAATTATATTAATTATAAATTTATTACTATTGCAAATCAATATATTTATAATAAAGAAGAAAAAACTCTTTCCACTAATCATTTTTTTTCTTAAAAATTTTTTTTTTTAGCAATTTTTTTTTCAAAATTAAATTTAATTAAACGTATAAAAAAAAACAATATATCTTTCAAACCAAGCTATTAAGCTCTTGCAATACAT
The DNA here is from genome assembly GCA_910592055.1 of Acaulospora colombiana. Lineage (NCBI taxonomy): Eukaryota > Fungi > Glomeromycota > Glomeromycetes > Diversisporales > Acaulosporaceae > Acaulospora > Acaulospora colombiana. The sequence continues at coordinate 2,596 of CAJVPT010006161.1, forward strand.
ATACAATAAGTCTTTTAGAAACATCAAGAAAAGAGGCATATATTGTTTTACTAATTTTCTTTTACTTCTTTTTCTTAAAATTTTTAGAAGAAAAAAAAGAGACCTGTAAACTGATTTAAAGTTAGAAAAAGAAAGCCAATATCAACTTCAAACAGCTTACAGCCAGGTCAGTACAGGTTAACATCTCTTTTGATATTGCAAGAAACCTAGGAAATAACTAAGTTTATTCGATAAATCAAGTTACTTTAGTCACTCAAAAGTTCAGAAGGATATCAAAGCTCTTCAAAAACAAAATGATCTAAACATACATACACACATAAATAATATACCTATTCTCTATCTTGTTATGCAAATATGATCATGTAAAAGTAAACAAGCAAAACAAGTATATATATAAAAGTGACAAACAAAACATATACAGTATGTACACATATAATCTGTGATCTAAATAAGTTAACTGACATTTCACACAATCAATGATAACAACCTGCAAAATTTGAATAGGATCTTCAATATAAACAAATAAATATATCAAAACAACATAACAAGATTTTTTCATATTATCTAATCAAAAATATAAACAATAACAACTTTAGAAAAATTTATTTGCAATCCAAAAATAGAATAACTAATAAATATAAACAAGCAATTATGTGACTTATAAATAAATCTAAATCAGTAACAAACATGAATAGAGTATAATATATATTATAAATAGTCAGTAAAAGAGAAGAGAATATAGTAAACATCTTAATCAATCTCTCAATAAAATATGATGAATACTCTACTTTATAGACTTTATAATAATTACTAAAACAAAGAAATAATGAACCCAGCAGATCAGTAGCCTCATTACCAGAAACATGTACTATTCTAGATAGTAACATAGTTAAAATACTAGAAGTAAATGTGACAAACTTCCACAAGAAATAAATTCTAACTCAACATATTATATATCTTTGACAACAAGGCAAAGGAATTAAAAAAGATCTTCTATAACTCTACATTAAAGATAAGCTCATAGAAATTATCAAAAATCCAGAAAGTTAACATAAATTAGAATGATAGTCAATAGAGATCATAGAACAAATAGATAATGAATCAACAATAGACAATAAATAACAATGATATGTATACAGGAGATTGAAGAACTGGAATCACAAAACTCCAAGAAATAGTAAAAAGATAATGCATTAGTAAATATAGTTCATATACTACTAAAAATAGAGACACAGTACCACTAACAAATCTTTACTTTATAAAAAAGAAAGAAACTTATAAATTAGATGCAATGATAGTCAATATTCTAAGAAAAACAGAAAATAAAACTAAGGCATAACTAAGTACCATTTTTAAACTCCCATAAGAAAAAAGAAACCTGTTGTGAAAAGAGTTTATCAATGGAAATAAGTGGCTAGTTTTTTGGATACAAGAGAAAGAAGATATTATAAGATACATTGAAGAAGTTAATTAAAAGGAAGATAACTTTGTATTCAAAATATAATGCCCTTGATCACCTACAAGAAACAAAAAACAAAAAGAAATCTAGATAGAAATATTTTTCAAGAATCTAAATCCAAAGAAACACTACCATATGGCATATATGTTTAGTAGACATGAATCAGAAAAACAATAAGAATCTCATAAAAGTATATCTAAAAAGATATAGAGAAGTTCAAAATATTCATATTTATAAGATAAATATAAAACTACAAGTGAAGCCTATATCAAATGATACAAATATCTTAACCTAAATTCTGAAGAAATTTGAATGACTCTAATTAGTACAGAAATATTAAGAGCCATATTTTTCAAGTTAGAACTTAACAATTATGAAATCAATCAAATATTAATTAAAAGAAATAACAACTCAGCAAGATTCTTAAGTATCGACAAAATCTATACTAGTCTAATAGCCAGAACATTGAATAGTAAGGCATGCTATATATATAAAGATCTCTATATACTCAAGAAGTGTAACTTTATAGTAGTTTGCTTTAAGATCAAAGAAGAAAGAAACAAAGTATACAAACAACCTATCTTTTTACAGGAACATTACCTTTCATAGAATATCAAATACACATTTAAAACAGAAAGATAAAATCCTAAAGATGAAAATAAAAATACAAGATTCAAGTCCAGAAATATAAAAATAGACAATGAATCAACACCTGACTCACAATCAAATAACAAATCAACAAAATCTATTTCTAATCTAGCAAGTTATCATAGGTTCAAAAATTTGAGACAGATCAGGCAGTGAAGCAATAATAGAATAAGGTATGAAAGAAACAATAGAGAAGAATATTCGTAATAGGAAGAAATAGTGAACCAATTAGAAATTAACAAAGCTATAGAAATAGATTTTCTAAAATCAACACAAGACTTGAAATAGAAAGTATACAAGATTCTTTAATAAATATTCTAGTCAATCTAGAAAGACTAAATGCTAGAATAAACACTTTAAAGGAACAAACAGGCTTCAAAAGATCAGGATCCAATAATAAGGGAGCAAACTACTTTTAAAGATGCATCAGTCCTTGATAGCAATCAAGAGAAGCAATAGCCCATTGCTTTCTCATCAAAAACCATAAACATGAGCAACAAACAAACTTTAAAAAGTAGTAATAAAATAGAAGAAAAGGTGAATATAAATAACACAACATTTCTATAAGAAGAATGGAGAAAAATTTTTTATAATAGTAGACATGAATTAATAAAAAAAATCAAAAAAAGGACAAGATAGATAAAAAAGTGATTAGAATAGATACACACAATATTAGAGGAATAACAGATAAAACAAAGTAACAAAACCTAGTTGAAGAGATACTAGAATAAGAAATAGGCATACTGGAATTATGTGAAACAAAATTGATAGAAGTTAATGTACAATAGACTTTCAATAATTAGAAATCCTACAAATACTTCCATAGCACCAACAAAGAAATACTATTCAAGGCAGGAGTTAGTCTCTTAATTAGAAGAGATCTGGAAAAAAAGATTGTATCAGTAAAGAAAGAAGAAGAATATATTATTGCTATTAATATGCTTATGAAAAGAAAGAAGATCAGTATTATACAGATTTATATTTCTTTAGACAAATCAAGATGCAAAATGGTATAGAATAAGATAATCAACCTTATTAAAAGAAAACATGGACAAGACTTTTACACAATAATAATAAAAGATTTTAATGCAACCTACAATTTATTAGAAGACAGAAAGTTCTCCTTAAATGTAAACTTTATATCATTATAGTGACCTGAAATCCCACTATTCAACTTTTTTGATAAATGGAACTTTATATATATACAAGACACATGAAAAAGCAAGAAAAAAACTTCAACAAGAAGAAATCTAACAAGTAGTAATAGAATAGACTATATTTAAATCTCTTATAGTCTAACAAATTATTCACTACTTCAATTTAATAATCAAGATATGGAAGATACAGTATTATAGGTAGTAATTACACTATACTTTTAATAACTTTACATGACAAAGACTTTTTCATAAGAAGTAGAACCACAAAATCTCTCATAAGTATACAAAGAAAAATTGATATAAAAGGTACATCTCCATTACAATAGCAAGTATTTAGTAAAAGTATAGACCATAAATTTAAAACATCACTAGAATCATTGTTATAAGAAGTACTCAATTTAGATAACAGGGAGAATCAAGCAAACAAACTGTGGGATACCTTTGAGAAATTGTTATATAAAGCAGCCTTTAACAAGTTAGCAACAAAGAAAACATTCCAATCAAAAGAAAAGCATTATAAGCACTGTACTGAATTTATTAGTTACAGAAAAGCTCTACAACTTAAAAAACTTTACAATAAAGCAGAGATATCAAAAGAAATAGATAAGCTACAGGCTCTCAACTTATCTATAAAAAAACATAATAATACTCACAATCCAAATTATCAGATTGAGAACTATTGTACTCAATATAGTATTTCTAACATGCCATGGAAATCTTTGAAAAAAGATATCCAAGATACCATAGAAGGTCTTAAATTTATATGTCAAAGATTGGAAGTGAAAAAAATAAGAGATAGTATTAAAACTGTTCTGAAACAGAGATGTGATGACTTCAGAAACAATCAAAGATATATAGTTAGCTCTCTAACCAATTGAACTAGAAGTAAAATTGTACTAGATAGGATTAAGATCAAGCTAGGGGATAATAAATACATTATAACTTATAAAAATGAAACCAAAAAGAAAATAAAATAGTACCATTGTGAGACCTTCAAAAAAAGAAAAGCTAGCTATGACAGTTTATCAAAAGATTAGAAAGAAGAGTATAAACCAAGATAATATGTCCAAACATCTTGGTACAATAAACTACTTAAACCAATCTTATAAGAAGAATTAGATAAAACATTAAGAACACTTCCCAACAACAAAACTCCAGAAAAATCTCAAATTAGTTATAAAATGTTGAAGAGGTTAAGTCAAGAAAAAAGTCTTTTTGAGAAGAATGCTAAATAACTTTTTAAAATGGAAAGTTACTCTGAAACGTTGGAAATAGAGTCATATATATCTAATAACAAAACTCAAACCTTGGAACTGTGAACTCTCAAATACTAGACCTATCATCCTACTAGAAGTTACAAAAAAATATTTCACCAAAATTCTCACAATAGAATGGAAAATATTTATAAAAACAATAATATTTTCAGAGGACCAAACTATGCAGGACTGCCAGAAGAAAGTATAACAAAACCAATTTAAATTCTCAACAATATCTGTGAAGATGCCAAAGAAAACAAAAAGGAACTGTGGATACTTTTTTAAGATATTGCAAAAGTATAAGATACAATTAGTCTAGATATGCTGGTAAAAGTAATGGAAAGAATCAAAGCTTCAAAAGATTTCATAAAGATTATACTGAGCCTTTTTAAAAATAGAGAATTTCAAGTCATATTTGAAAATGATCTCACAGAATCAATAGTAGCTAAAAATGGAATTTATCAAGGAAAAACCATCTCACCTCTATTTTGGAGAATTTTCTGCAATTCTCTTCTATGTAAAATCCAGAATGATATATAAAGAGAATACAAAATATCAGTTACATGAAATTTTGACCTTAAAAAACAAATTATAAAAAGGTTAAAATCAAGACATGCAGTTATAGCCTTCATGGATAACACAACATAAATAGCAAGATCAAAGGAGGACATAGAAAAAATTCTGAAAATTGCAAGAATCTTTTATATAGCCAATGACTCTCAAAAAATGGCAACAAATTAGTTTTAGTCACTATTAACAATCCTAACTGCTATCCAGAAGAGGTGAAGGCAGGTACTGAAAAAGAAGTAATTAAAGAGCTCAATAGAACAGAACAGGCTAGATTCTTAAGAATTTGGATGGATAATCAAAAAATTGCAATTGAGCTTAAAAAACAAGTGCTTAAAGAAGTCAACATAATAACAAGAGTCTTTAAACATAAAAAGGTGACAGACAAACAAGCCCTATATATTCTAAATAGAGTATTGATACCTAGGATAGAATTTAGAATACAATATAGCATATTGTTCTAAAAAATATGTAACACCTTAACAATAGCATATAGAAAACTTTTCAAGAATAAGAGTGGTTTATGCTGATCAATACCCAATAGTGTAATCCACTATCTAAAGATCCATAACTTGAAAAGTATTTGAATATTATAAAGAGAAAGCCAAGTAATAGGACTTTGCAACAGACTAAATAATCCTAGACCAGCAGGAATCATAATCATTAGACTCAAACAATCATAAATAAAAAATTGGGAACTATTTAATTTATTAACCTGCAAATTCTTAAGTCATCTAATAGACAAAGATAACTTTTTACCCCAAGTGATCAAAATTGCTAAGGATATGAGAATAACATTTCATAGTTGGAAATAGCATGACATCATTGAATGAAAAAAGAGAAACATTTGAATTGGAAAACATTTTGTATCAGAAGAATATAAAAAAACCATATCATTACTTAGAAACAATCAATTGATGTATCTGGACCAACTAATTAATCAGGAAACTAAAAAATAAGAGACTGGCAAATACTTCAGCTTTTACAAGATACAAGTAAAGGACTTATACCAGAATGGTTTCAAATTATAATCAAAAATCTCTCAGAAGAACAACTAAAGTAGCTTATAAGATTCAGAAGAGAAAATTATATGAAATGGGAACCAGTATACTCAAAAATAAATCCTAATTAAGATAAGCAGAAAAAATAGTGGATAATAATGGAAAATAAAAGAAATCAAGTAACTTGGAGAAAATTAAGACAAGAAAAAAAGACAAATATGATATTAATAAAGAATTTTACCAGTCATAACTTTAATAATGATTAGGAGACCAATATACAAAAATGTCTGGGATATTCAAAAGGCACAATACTAAATAGTGACTGTATCATTAAAAAAGAAATAGAAGAAATATATATAGTATTATACCTTAATACAAAAAAGTCTATCAGAAGAGCATGAGACCTAAAAATTCCCAACATCAAGTTAGCACTTGAAAAAGGATTAAAAAAGTGATTTACAATAATAAAAACCCTTTTAAGATCCAAAATGATAGAGTAAATCACATGGACATCAAAACTTGAAAAAAATCCATTATCAAAGAATATATTAAAGAAGAAGTATATCAAGATCATCTAATAAATATACTTCAATAAAACCTTAAATCTAAAGAAAAACCAATCTTCTATTCAGATGGATCACTTATTAATTATGGAAAAGAAGATATGAAGATAGAAGTAGCCTAAATCCAAATAAGAAAAGAAGAAAAAAAAAACAAGTTCTAAACAAGAGTAAACAATTGGCCCTTATCTACAAGAGCAGAATTGGTAGCAATTATAACAATACTTCTGATAGTTTCAATTGAAAGTATGGTGATGATCTTTACAAATAATCAAGCATGTATTTTCAAGTGGAAATCCTTAGAAAAAGAAGATTTGAAAAGAACACACAAGAGATGGCTCAAGGAAAAAAATTGGTCCCTATGGGTATATATAATAGAGCTAATAAAAAAGAAAAATATAGATTTAAAGCTTATAAAAGTCAAAGCATACTCAAATGATTCTTATAATAAAAAAGCAGATAACTTAGCTAATGAATCTCTAAAATTTCTACTGATTGAATAGAAAGATCATACTTCACACAAAATTATAACTGAAATCAAGTAGCAAGGGACAACTCTAGATAATTCAATTAGATAGTTCTTTAAAAATATTAATAATAAGATAATAGCCTATCAGTGGATAAAACAAAACAGAATAGAGAAAAAATGGAGTCATCAAATTTTAGAACACTAGACTTATATATAGGACCTAGTATGGAAAAGGGTTAAATATGAACACACATAGAATACATATTTTAAACAATCCCAACAAAAAAGCTTTCTTATTAAACTGGCCAATGATGAGCTACTCACTTTAAGTAAGTTGACTGTAAGAAAATCGGATCTATACAAGCAAGTGAAATATATTGCATGTAGCCAACAAGATGAAACTATAGAACACTTGCTAAAATATTCAGCCTATAAAAATCAGCTACAAGAGGTATAAAATAAAGAAGTAGATAAAATTATTAAAAAATTTAAAGAGTTATTGGGAAAAAAAAAGAGAGAGACTAAAGAAAAAAATTCCAGGCTGATTATTGATGACCATAAAGAAATGTGAGAGTTTAATAAGTAAATCACTAAAGTAGTGGAACAAACTTTTGGAACCAGTCAGAATATACTAAGCTTCTGTACTGGTCTTATAAGAACTGATCTTATTTTAGAAGTGGCAGATCTAAAATGTTAAGGTAAATATATAGGAAAAATAGCAAAAAAGTGAATAATAAAAATGTAAAAAAGAGTCTGCAACCAAATTTGAAAAGAAGTCTGGAACAAAAGATATAAAAAGGTAATCAAATGGAAATGAACACAAGAAATTAATAAAGAAGACAAGACGAAAAGATCTCCTTGTCTATCAGGCCAGAAAACAATGACCCGAAGAAAAGAAATTCACTACTTGAAGAAGAAAATCTTGAAGATGAAAGCCTCTGAAAAATTTTAATAAGAAGATTAAAGTATAGAATAAAATGGTTAGATTTTAAGCTTTATCAGAACCTCACAGAGTAATCTGCAGTAGTGACCTGCAGGCAATAAAGTTAATAGTTGGAAGGGTCTTTATCTAAACTACTAACAGAATAATAAATTACTTCCGAAGTTGCACTTAGAGTTTTAATAATTCTTAAAATAGAGAGAAATAAATTAGATAGAGACTTAGCTTTAGCAATATATCTTTAATGTAAAGTATACATATATTTAATAAAGCACATATATCTAGCCTGACAGAGGATTAAAAAAAAAAAAAAAAGCAAATCAATATATTTATTTAATTATTTTATTATTAAATTTATTTTTTGTTCTATTTAATAGTCTTTGTTTTGTCAAATATATTGTTTTAATATCATTTTTTTAATTGAAATTTTAATTTCTTTATTATTCTATTGAAATATTAATATAATAAATAAATTTATAATTTAATATTATATTATATTTAATATTTATATTAGGTAACTTGTTTATCTATTTATTGTATTTAATACTTGAATATATTTTTACCTTTATTAAAAACTCTTTTCATTGATTCTTTGACCACACACAAAAAAGATGTTCGCAAGAAGTTTTATACTTCTTTGCTAATAAAGTCTTTACACTTTCATTAA
>CAJVPT010006162.1:0-11316 GCA_910592055.1 Acaulospora colombiana
AAAACTAAGTCTAAACTAGGTACTCTAAATTAGATTTTGGGGACAATATTATGTTCTTCTATTAACTTGGTATTAGTATCTAAGTCAATTAAGGTTATTGTCAACAGTTTGTTACTGTTGATTATCTTAAAAAATGATAAATTGCTAAAGTTGGCACTGGGAAAAAAAGGGAAAAGAAATACAATTCAAAGCCTTCAAAAGATTCTTGTTCCATTTCACAGTTTCCTCTTAAAAGGGGTTTGCCTGATTGGGATATTCTCTAAACTTCATGATATTTAAGAAACTTAACCATTCTTGAAAGTAATTTAAAGAAGAACATTTGAGAAACTTATTCTTTTGCTGATGTACAAATTCATTTAATACTATTAGAACTAACACTATATTATGAAAGAGTTTGTCTAATCGGAATAAAAAAATTTTTCAAGAATTTTACTTGATCGGAATAAAAGCTTGGAAATCTCAGTTTTTGTCCAAAAAAGCCTTTTTATTACCTGAGAAACTTAGTAAGAGATAGAAGTGGATCTTCTTTTCCTATCCATTATTTGCCTTTTAATATTATAATTATTTCTTGGTAATTGAATATACATGATTGGAAGGGACACTTTTTCCAAAACTTTCTTTCTTACATCACCAATGATATAATGAGACATGTGAGCGTGACCAATAGGAGTTTGTTTATATTTTAAAAACTGATGTGTTTCATGTCAGCCAATCACCTTTGGTGAGGATTTATACTATTTAAAATTCAGGGTCAAACTGTGGTAGGTAAAATTCCTCAGAAAACCATAAAAATGGGAGCTTTAAGAGGATCAAGACAATCAAAAAAGGAGAAAATAAGCTTTTTTACTACAAAAAACCTCTATAAGCCTCTCGTTTCAAAGGTTAAAAAGACCTTCAGGTACTTCACAATCAGTTATTTTTTCTTGGAAACTTTTTTGCCATTGGTATCAAAGGTGTTACTTGACTTTTCTTGGTCACTAGGAATCAAGTTTTTGAGTGAAAAGGTTTATAAACAATAGGTGAAAGGTAAAAATGACTCTTGAAGTCATATTTCAAGTTGTTTTAAGGAAAATGTTAAGACTTTATTAGCAAGAAAGTATAAAAACTTCTTGCGAACATCTTTTTTATGTGTGATCAGAGAATTAGCAAAAAGAATTTTTTTATATTATTTATTAAATTTGAATAGATATTTAAAAGATTTTTAATTAATGAATTACTTTTTAAAAAATTTTTTTTTACAATAATCTTTTTTATATTGTATTTATTATATTAATCATTCACAGATTATGTTTTCAGATTCAAATCAGATTTTCTATGATCACTACCTGAAATATTGATATCTGAAATTCTGCAAATATTAATATTAAAAATTGAATTGCTATTCAAAACTTAAATTATTGATGAATTATTAAATTTATTTTTATTAATTAATTGATTTATTAAGAAAATAAAGAATTAAATATATCAAAAAAAAAAAGTTCTTCTTTTTTCACTAATCCTTCAACTATATACAAAAAAAATATACACAAGAAGTTTTATACTTTTAGGTTAATAAAGTCTTATTATTTTCTTTAAATCAATTTATAAATAAAATTTTCAAAAATCACTTTACAATCTCATTACCTTTTTTATATCTTGTTACAAAAAACTTGTCTCCTAGTAATCAGAAAAACAATATTTACTCTTCTTACAACAGCAAGAAAATTCTGAAAGGATCTCTCTATCTCCTTTTTACCTGTCAAAGAAATATTATAGAGTCTTGTATATAATAAGAAACTTTTTAAAAACAATTCTACTACTTTCTTGTCATGATTTAAACTTTAAAAATAGTTTTTCACAGTTTTATTTGTAGAATTTTATCTATCTCAATTTGATTTTGAATTCTTAGTACAAGTCATTTTGATATGATTGTAGGTTAATTAAAAAAAAAAAAAAAGAAATTTTATAAATTCATGTGTAAAAAGGTTTTTTTATAAATAAAATTCAAATTCTATAAATTCTATTATAATAAAGATCAATTTCATCAATATTTCATATACGTACAATTAATATTCCAGGTTTTATTATAATTCATTATAGATCTTTTTTAGCAATCAACCATAAACAGTAAATGTTTTAGGTAATATAAATAGTTTTGCCCTATTGATAATTGATTGTCTATTCCGAATAGGAATCGAGTCTCGATTCTGGATCTATATTAAATTTATTATGTGGATTATGGCCCTCTATAATACGGTACTCCGAGTCTGACCTTAATTTCGAATATATTTTTTTTCAATTTTTAATGTTGAATTAAAAAAATTTTTTTCGCGGAAACCAAAACCCCACCGAAACCGGAACCAAATATACAGGAATCCATTATGTTGCTCAATGGTAAGTTGTTTGCCCTTTTTTGAAAATGAAAAGGAATTCAGGGGTACATAGAATACCGGGTGTTACTTGAGATATTTGGAAGGTAGTAACCATTGTCACGTATATAGGAAAGAATCTCTAGCCATCTTTGTCATCAATTCTAAAGCCATATTTTTTGTCGTACTGTGTCAAATAAACTCGCACGTCTCTTGACACATTTTTCAATTATATTATAAAAGTAATTATTTTACGAGTATCTAAATTTCAGTGTTAACCCGAAAAGACTTTTTTCGACGCTTATATTACGCCCTCAAAATGGTAAAGGCAAACTCTATGACTCGTAAAGTTCATAAAGTTTTGATTGGCAAATAGCTAGGTTCAAAAATTGTGTAACTATGATTATCAAAATTGACTTTGGCAATGGTTTTTTGGAGAGTCTTTAATTGTGCAAAAGGTTTTATAGCTTCAAACGCGACCATGGCGAAAATAATTGACGGAAAAGCTATCGCAAAGTAGTATGGCGATTTTTATTTGATAAGACAGTAAATGGAGTCCGACTAGTGAAATTTTCCTTCATATTAATACTGCTAAAGTCAAATATTCCTTTAAACGCAGATCCATTCGAGATCACATACGCGAAGAGGTAGCTAATTCGAAAAAAAAATACGCTAGTTTTAAACCTCACCTTGCGATTATTCAAGTTGGGAGCAGGGAAGATTCCACGGTATATGTGAGGCAAAAGGAAAAAGCAGCTAAGGAAGTCTGTACCCATCACGTGATCGTCGATTAATGGAAACGATGAATGACTTTTTGATGGAACTTTTAATCTGCAAAAAAAAAAAAAAAAAAAAAAAAATTCTGGTGATCTAGGCTGGAATTGAATTTAGCATACAGAAAAGAGAAGAGTCCATTACTCAGCAAGAGGTATAGTTGGTCGCATGCTAGTCTGTTTTCCTTGTTATTTCCCATTGATTTTAATTTCAAATCTTGCTTGCTGACTAAACTTAGCTTTTGAATTCGGTTCGCGAACTGAACGATAATCCTCTAGTCCACGGAATACTCGTTCAACTTCCACTCCCGGATCATATTGATGAGAAGCGTGTCACAGAGGCGATTAACCCCAAAAAGGATGTGGACGGGTGGGTTTTCGAAAGTGATAAATTGTCACGCGATCGTGCATTGTAATCCAAGTCAATGTATCAACACAAATCGTCATTGTAGGTTTCACGCGATTAATATTGGAAATTTGACCAAACGCAATGGTCAACCTCTGTTTTTACCTTGTACTCCTAAAGGGATCCTCGAGTTATTGGAACAAACAGGTATATTTTTCACAGAGAACCGAGTTTACATGATTCATGGGCTCTTATTTAGCCTTTCCTCGTGAATACAGGTATTGAAGTTTCTGGTAAAAGCGCCGTTGTAATAGGGCGCAGTGATATTGTGGTAATTATCGAACTGTTTCGCGTTTATTGTTTCAACAACAAAGAGACGAATGGATAATAACTTACTGAGTTAAACAGGGATTCCCTACGTTTGCTTTATTATCGCGCAATAACGCCACAGTTACTCTGTGTCATTCCAAAACCGAAAATCTTCCCGAAATTGTTGGTACCACCTTATCACCTATGTTATGTTATTCATCGATTCGTTGTTAGTAAGTATGCGATAAATGCATTATTTGTAGGTCAAGACCGCCGACATTTTGGTGGTATCCATAGGACGTGCGGAATATGTTAAGGGTGATTGGATAAAGCCGGGTGCGGTTGTTATCGATGTTGGAACTAACGCGATCGAAGGTATTGGTTAATGCATTCGCGTTTTTAGACAACCTTATTAAATAAATTTAATGAACAATACTTCTTATAGACTCTACTAAAAAGACTGGGATTCGATGGGTAGGTGATGTGGAATTCTCTACCGCATCCAAAGTAGCATCACATATTACCCCTGTTCCCGGCGGAGTTGGACCAATGACGGTTGCAATGTTACTAGAAAACACTGTCGAAAGTGCGAAAAGATATCTGAGGGAGAGTAGCGAACGAAATATTTCCACTTTGCCTTTGAAACTTGAATTCCCGGTGCCAAGCGATATCAGTATATCATCAGCTCAATCGCCGAAACCTATTAAAATGTTGGCTGAAGAATTGGGTTTGGCGTCGAATGAGGTATGGATATATATTGGTTATCGAGTAGTAGGAATAGATGCGAAAACGAATAGAGATGAGGCTCAAAAAGTTCATAATGAAAAAATTTTCTAGTATGAATTGTATGGGCACAATAAGGCAAAAATTAATCTTTCGGTGCTTGAAAGATTGAGAGCACGAAAAAATGGCAAATATATTGTTGTTACAAGGTATGCCCTGTGAATGTTATCATACGCGTTATGTGAAATATACGATGCCTTATCATGCCAATACATTTAAATTCCTCGATTCTTCATTATTAGCATCAACCCAACCCCACTGGGAGAAGGAAAATCAACCACAACCGTTGGTATTGCGCAAGCTTTAGGAGCTCATTTAGGGAAAATAGCATTTGCGTGCATCAGGCAACCATCCCAAGGTCCCATCTTCGGTATAAAGGGTGGAGCAGCTGGCGGCGGATACTCGCAGGTGATACCGATGGACGAATTTAATTTACACTTGACTGGTGATATGCATGCTGTCACGGCTGCTAATAATCTACTAGGTGAATATATATATATATATATTTCGATAATAATAACGGACCTCATTCAAAATAATTTGAAGCATTTCTTATTTCCGGTCTGTTTTAAGCTGCTGCGATCGATGCACGAGCATTTCACGAAAATACTCAATCTGACAAGGTGACGAGATTGTCCGTTTATCAAATTCTCTCCATGTCACTTGCATTCATCCCCTCACACTACCCTCATCACTTTAGGCCCTTTTCAATCGTTTGTGTCCTCCGGTGAAAGGAGTTCGCAGTTTCGCGCCTGTAATGTTGAAACGTTTGAAAAAACTCGGAATTGACAAAACCAACCCCGACGATTTGACACCTGAAGAGATCAATAAATTTGTTAGATTAGATATCGACCCCAATACAATAACATGGTTGGTTTTGCGTTTTCATTTTCATCTTCCTTTACACGTCTCGATATTATCGGCTGCACCTACCAGTTTCTTGTGATCGCAGGCAGAGAATAATGGACACGAATGATCGATTTTTGCGTCGTATAACAATCGGACGGTGTGAAACGGAACAAGGTCAAACACGCGAAACGGGGTTTGACATCTCTCCGGCATCGGAGTGTATGGCCGTGCTCGCTTTGAGTACTTCACTAGCCGACATGCGGGAAAGATTGGGTAGAATGGTGGTAGCCGCCAGCAAAACTGGGGATGCAATAACGGCCGACGACCTCGGAGTGGGTGGCGCATTAACGGTCTTAATGAAAGATGCGATAAAACCGAACCTCATGCAAACATTAGAGGGTACCCCGGTGTTTGTACACGCAGGGCCATTTGCCAATATCGCTCACGGTAACAGTTCGATACTGGCCGACAAAATTGCTTTAAAATTGGCAGGTGCGGAATGTGATGGAGAAGGTAATGTGATCGAAGGCGAGGGTGGGAAATACGGATATGTGGTGACCGAATCGGGATTTGGGGCCGACATGGGGATGGAAAAGTTCTTCAACATCAAATGCAGAGTATCAGATCTGATACCTGACGCTGTCGTGGTGGTATCCACCGTGAGAGCTTTAAAGATGCACGGAGGTGGACCAACTGTGAGTCATCTTTTGTCTTGACACGTACACGCCCAAGTTTCCCGCTGTGCGTGCTACTCATTTCACGCCTCGCTTTGTTTTCTTTTCCAGGTTACACCGGGAAAACCCTTGCATGAAGCGTATTTCAGTGAAAATCTCGAGTTATTAAAAGAGGGATGTGCCAACCTAGTTAAACACATCCAAAACGCAAAAAAATATGGTTTGCCGGTCATAGTTGCCATTAACAAGTTCACGTAAGTAACAACTCTCATCTGGTCAGTACATTTTATAAATGACGCAAGATTCACGTACACAAATGTAGAACTGACACCGAAGCCGAATTATCACTAATTCGGGAGATTTCCTTGGAGGCGGGAGCTACCGACGCGGTACCGACCGCTCATTGGGAGCTGGGTGGGGCGGGAGCCGTGGAATTGGGAAAAGCAATAGTCAAAGCGACCGAGGATGAAACAGAAAAACGAGAATTCAAGTTTCTATATGAAGTTGAAAAACCGATTGCGGAGAAAATCGAAACCATTGCAAAGGAGATGTATGGTGCTGATGGAATAGAATTGAATGAGTTGTCGAAAGCGAAGATAGAACTGTATACACGACAGGTACGTTATGCGCTAGCCACGGCGCGCGAAATTAGGCAAAACCTGAGGCTCGTTTTTTTTTTTTCAATGCTCTAGGGATTCGCAAATTTACCGATATGCATGGCCAAAACCCACTTATCGCTTTCACACGACCCAACACGTAAAGGCGTACCCAAAGGATTCAGTGTACCGATACGTGATATTAAGGCTTCCGTTGGCGCGGGGTTCTTGTACCCGTTGCTGGGTGAAATGCAAACTATGCCTGGATTGCCCACGGTGAGTATCACCGACATTCCTTGATGGCGACGTGTATGCAATGCAAATAGCAAGTTGTATTAATCTGATTTCCTTGTGGTTTAATTTAGCGCCCGTGTTTCTTTGACGTGGATTTAGATCCGGAGACTGGTAGAATCTATGGATTGTTCTAGTAGCGGATAAAAACAATAATAAATCCACGTTCCACCTTCTTAGGTTAAGTTAATGTAATTTAAGTTGTTAGTTGGTATCCATCCTAAAAATATACAGCCACTTCACTCTAGTAGGATCTACCTTGTGTCTAATAGTAATGGCGTTAAACCAGTTTTTCCCTAAGACCTGACGATATGCAATTGAATTATGCACGTGCGAGTGTATTTCTTTTAAAAATAATTTGCACGTCGGTTTGGTGAAACCGTCAGATGTGTTTTCATATAAGCATAGATTAACGTTTAACATTTTACAATGATGGCATGCATGAAGTTCACAATTGTCAGAATACGATTTGCTATGATGATGAAATTTGATCCCTTGATTCATTGAATTGTCAGAATTCAATTCATCATTCATTCCTCTCCTGTATCGATGAAGAATTATTAATTCGAGTTAATCTTTCCCGTGTGCTATCGACGAAACGGAAAGCGACGTTGGGTTTTTATAATGACGATGGTGACTTCGGAGGACTACGCAAGTAGGATTCGAAGAATGGTGATCAATGATCGGTGAATGAATCAATGTTACTTTCCTCATATGCAAAATCCAATGAAAATTAAAAATTTAATTAGAAAAGTGTTGAAATGAATGAAGAAATTAATGGAATAGGTGCCACTCCACTCATTTTCCTCACAAATCGAGAAATAACGCGAAGATCGATGGTAGGTGATCAGGGGAATAGGAAGACGGCGCGTACTATAGATGAGTTGTACCTATGTCAATGTTGCACGATAAAAATCTCGGAAAAAAAAAAAAAAAAAAAAAAAAGAGGGGAAATGAGCGTTCAATGTATAGCAAAGAACTGCCATATTCGTAATTAATATTGGTAATTATCTTTGAAAGGATCCAATTGACATTATTTCTTGACGTCATCGGATATGTGACAAAAAAAAAAAGTGCACTGTACGTTCGTGACGCGTCTCCTTCATAAGGAATAGTTTGTTTGATGATCGACCATCGGAAATAAAGAAAAAGGCAAAGATCTAACAATGCTTTCAAATAACTCGGATGTTGATGCGTGTAAAGGTAAAGAATACTGACATAAGAATAATACCTACTGCATTATTGCAATTTAATTAAACTTAATATTTGATCTTTATTGATGAATGTTGTCGGTGGCAAATGTTAAACCTCCGAAGAGAAAACAAACGATAATGATCATGCAAACATATGCCTGTCGATAACCAATTTATTGGATTGACCCATGCACAGTATTAGTATGAGAACACGAGTATTCTTCTGTTCCAATTTTAGTAGAAACTTTTGATAAACTTGTGATTCGAATTTGCCATAATTGGTAAAACCGATTGCTGTTTTTACTTGGCAAGATAATTTTCAATGCTTTTACATCGTGCTCCATATAAAAGAACGCGAATTTTTCCCGGTGTGACTTTGTTCCAAAAAAAAAAACAAATAACATTCCGACCTTATGTCATCATTTTCGAGCGTCAAAGACAAAGAAAACTCAAAGAAAGAATGGGTTTTCATCGATGAGTCGGATAACATCATCTCACCAGCAAAACAGTCGCACGATGACATCTCCGACTCCAATTTCCTAATCTCCATTCCTTTTCCACCGCAAATAAATCCTTTGGATCTCATAAGGCGAAACAAAAATGGACAACTTTTGTCTCGCGCGACAAACAAATTTCTAATTTATCGTAACGAGTACTCGAAGGAACTTCAATCTTGTGGTTACAAACTCTCCATGCGCGACGTTTCACGTATGGCCGCGAAGTCTTGGAAGTTGGAATCCTCGGAGGTGAAAAGGAAATACGAAGATATCGCCAGGGAAGTCGAGAAGATTCACGTGAAATTGTCCATGTCCGCTTCGCCTTATCCTATTTGTTGCGCTCGAAAATTTTCCAAACAGTCGAATTTGCCTCAGCAGGATAATTTTTTCTTTTCGGTGTCTCCTTCCACGCAATTATCTTCCTATCCTTCGTTTCGTCCTCATCCGACTATCGTCGCGAATGCAATTCGCTCTCCTTCTGTTGGACCGATATGCTCAAACACCCCGATAAGTGCAAATTCAAATTCAACGTATCCCTCACTTTACCATCTTAACCAGAGTGAAAATTACAATCCGTGTTTCCCCTTTGAGTTATATAACAATCCTTTAAATCTTCAGATTCAAAATAGTTTATTGCCAAAGGCTTCGACGGATAATAATAGCTCTTTTCTATGCGACGACAACAATGATTTATTAATATTTGACGAAATCTAAGTTGATAACAACATAAATTTAATCCTTGTTTGAAGATTGACTTTCTTCTTTCAAATAGTGTCATCAACTTTGTGAATTTGATGAAAAAATTTTTACGAACATTTTCATTTTTCCCTCGCGTATAAGGATGACTGAACGAAAGAATTAATAGGTGTTATACGCGTGAATTCCTCTCTTAATGTTCACACACACTATACATAACATTAGGCTATAGATAAGTCCACCATTCAAGAAAAAAATTATTCTTTTTTAATGACAAAACCGTCTTGCACTCTCAGTCTGTCTTTCATGTGAAACATGTCGAGACCATAGTTCGATTACTCTGTTTAAACATACAGCATGTATGACGTCCTTCGTTACATCTAGAAAGTAATCTTGAGGTGGAAGCTTCAAAATAATAAAAGATACAGTGATAATAAATAAATAGTACTTGTATTCATGCAGTCTGATGTGCTACAACCCATGTAATTGTTATCACAGGGGTGAAATCCTGTTAAATCAAGTACTGTTAGTTTGGTGCATGGAACTATCCTAGGAGGCCTATTTTTGTAAGTAAGTATACGGCAACTATAACATCTCTAATATCACAACACGGAATATGCTGCGCCGCTGTACAAGTTACCCGTCCTGACTGCTTACTACTACTAATAATAATTTACTGTATTTATTTATATCTCATTCATTCTTATTAGTCCCAATGTGATTATAAGATACGTGAATTTGCAAATCACAGGAAGAAATTTAATCAAAACACTTGGTTATTAATTTCGCAAACTCCATTTACTGTAACATTGCCTATGGCAAATTGGATAAGCTTATCCCGTTACATATTTATTTCAAATACCGAAATGTATTAAATGTGTTTGGACTGTAGTGTCAATCGTCAACTCTAAAGGGGCAAGTTAAATCGAACATTCTCGCAAATTTATATGGAAATTTATATGGAAATGTTGTTGGAGAAAAAGTTTCTCAAACATCCTTCGCTAGTTTCTTCGTAGATTTATATGAATGCGCCAACTATCGACCTTGTGGTGATAGGTAGGTTCTTCTTGCACATTTTCGTTAACCGTAACCATAACTGCCAACGTTACGAAAGAAAGAAAATACATTTTCGTTACTCGCTTCGTACAACTCTACAGCGGATAAACGTATATTCTTGTATTCATATGAAAAGTACTACACCTATACAACATTTAAAAATTTCTAATTTTTGTGTTGAATCTGTGCATTTTCACGCGTTCATATGAAAAATAATTGACGAATGACCTATTATTCCATGCATTTATATTAAAGAATATTCTAATCACAATGAATAAATGATGTAGAAATTGATCGGCTCCCAGGGAATTGCATAGCGTAATAGTAAACAAAGTATTGTTCAATGAAAGGTTTCCTTCAAAAAATTAATCTGGTCATTTATGGCACGCGCTGATCTCTATTTTTCGGTAATTATAGAAGATTTACTTTTTAGCCCCTTTAACAGTATATTATCAATGCGTCAATCATCAGAGCATAATGCCATATTATCATTTGAATGATTCACCCGGTTGTCTATCCAATATAAAATTTGCTAGGTGGATCATGACTCATAATGGCATACCCGAACCCCCATTGTGATTCTGATTTTCGGAACCTTAATTGTGTCGACTAACGGGTATTACTTTTTACAAATCTAACAAGATCTAGATTTCTTACGGTTTTGAAAACTCTATGCATACAGGATTAAGCTTATCATATCTTATGTAAGTTTTATCAAAATTAATCAAAGATTTTATTTGGTATACAATTGAACTTTTTATAAGGATTTTATACAACGTACAGCGTACAGTATCTCGTATATTACTTACTGTATAAATATTCTATTAGAATTGTTTGATAAAAATTCATGTTGAATTATTAATACTGTTTGATTCAACTTATGTTCTTTCAAATACTTAATTAAT
>CAJVPT010006163.1:0-11315 GCA_910592055.1 Acaulospora colombiana
TATTTCACTCCCCTAATAGATTAGTAATAACCTCTATCTACCAGGATCATTGCCAACAGTTTGTCACTGTTGATTGTTCAAAAACCAATGAATTGCTAAGTTAAAAAAGAGAAAGGGAAAAAACAATTGGAAAAAGAAAACAATTCAAGACTTATCAAAAAAATCCAAAAATAAAAACAACCTCTTCTCAAAAGGGATCTACCTAATTAGGATAGTCTTCTTGCTTTACTTGAATCTTAGAAGAAATCTTTTTTTTTGTCACCTGCAATATTAGACAAGTCAATCCAACTAGTTTTTCATTTAATGAGCACTGGATTGAAATATCTCAAGGAAAGTATTTAGCCTCAGCTTTTTTCTATTAAAGCTTTGTTACCACTTGAGAACCTTAAGTAAGAGATGGGAGTTTACAATCCACATTATCTATCACTTGATCTTTTGATGTTATGGAAATTTTCATTAAGATACTTGAACTTTTGGAAGTAAATATTTCTGAAACCTTCTTTCCAATCACCAATGATATTATCAAAACATGTGGATATGATCAATAGGGGCTTGTTTACATTTAAAAAACTAATGTGTTTTATGTTAGCCAATCATCTTTGGTGAGGATTTGTACTATCCAAAATTCAAGATTAAACTGAGGTAGGTAAAATTCTCTAGAAAATCATGAAAGCAATAGCTCTAAGAGACTCACAAGTGACTGGAAGGGAAAAATAAATTTTTCTATCATCAAAAACCTCTATATATTTCTCATTTCAAAGATTAGATCGACTTTCAGGTACTTCACAATTAGTTCTTTTTCCTTTGAAAACTTTCTTGCCATTGGTATCAAAGTTGTTATTTAACTTTTCTTGATTACTAAAAGTCAAGTTTTTGAATAAAAAGGTTTGTAAACAAAAAGGAAAGGGTAAAAGTGACTCTTGAAGTTATACTTCAAGTTGTTTTAAAGAAAGTATTAAGACTTTATTAGCAAAGAAGTATAGAAACTTCTTGCAAACATCTTTTTTGTGTGTAATCAGAGGATCAGTGAAAAGAGTTTATAGATTAATAGTTATAAATATTATATATATTTTATTTTATTTTTTTTTTTAAACCTTAAGTTAGACTAGGTATGTGTGCTTTATTAAATATTTGTATACTATATATTATTAAATGTTTCACTAAAGCTAAATCTCATTCATCTCTGTTTTTAATTTTATTAAAACTTTAAGTGCAACTTCGAAAGTGATTTATCACTCCATTAGTAGTTCAGGTATAAACCCTTCCAATTGCTAACTTCATTGTCTGCAGGTCACTACTGCAAATCACTCTTTAATGTTTTGATTGGGCTTAGAATTCCAACCACTTTATTCCATACTTTACTTCTTTTATAAGAATTTTCTTGAGACTTTCATCTTCTAGTTTTTCTTCTTTCAGTAGTAATTCTTTTCTTGATAAGGACATAGTTTCCTGGCCTGGAAGAATTGGAGGTTTTTTTGTCTTGTCTTTTTTACTGATCCCCTGAGTTTGCTCCCATTCAATAATCTTTTCACATCTTGTATTTCAAATTCTTTTTCAAATTTGATTGCAAACTCTTTTTTGCATCTTTATTATCCATTTTTCAACTTCTTTTCCTATATATTTACCATAATATTTTAGATCTTCTATTTCTAAAATGAGATCCTTTCTTATGAAACCAGCACAAAAGCTTAAAATATCTTGACTAGTTATAGAGGTTTGTTCCACTAGTTTAGAAATCCACTTGTTAAACTCTCCTAGTTCTTTTTGATTATCGATATTTTGTTTGTTACTTTTTTCCTCAGCTTTCTTTTTTTTTCTTGTAGAAGCTGTTTAAAGCTTTTGAGAGTTCCATCTATTCTTTTATTTCATGCTTCTTGAAGTTGATTCTTATAGGCTGAACATTCTAGCAAATGTTCTATTGTTTTATTCTATTGGCTACATGCAATACACTTCCCTTGCTTATATAGGTCAAGTCTTCTTTTAGTCAATTTACATAATGTTAATAGCTCGTTATTGATCAGTTTGATGAGAAAGTTTTTTTGTTAAGATTTTTTAAAAAATATATCCTATGTATGATCATTTTTTATTCTTTCCGACACTAGATCCCATATGTGATTTTGTTGTTCTAAAATCTGATGACTCTATTTTTTCTCTATTCAGTTTTGTTGGATCTACTGATAGACAATTGTTTTGCTGTTCATATTTTTGATAAACTGTCTAATTGAATTATCTAAGATCATATTTTGTCACTTGATTTCTGTAATAATCTTGTGGAAGTTAAAATCTCTCTATTTGATTAGTGAGAGTTTCAAGGTTTCTTTTATTAAGGTATTTGCTTCTTTATTATAAGGGTTATTGAAATGTGCTTTGACTTTGATAAGCTTCAGGTTTAATGTTTTTTTCTTTGTTACCTCCACCATTCATACCTATAGAGATCAATTTTTTTCTTTTAGCCATCTCTTATATGTTCTTTTTGGATCCTCTTTTTCCATCTTTTTCCATTTAGTTATACAAGTCTAGCTATCCATACAAATCTCAGCTATACTATTAATAGGAACTATTAGGAGTATGGTTAAAATTGCTATTAAATTAGCCCTTGTAGAAGATGGCCAATTATCTACTCCTATTTGAAATCTACTTTTTTTTTTTAGTATTTTCTATCTAAATTTATGCAGCACCCATTCTCATTTTTTCTTTGCCATAATTGATTGGTGATCCATCAGAATAAAAGATCAACTTTTTTTTGAATTCTAGATTGCGTTGAATTATTTCTATTAACTGATCTAGATATACTCCTTCTTTAATATTTTCTCTGATTATAATTTCTTCCTATATTTCTATATTCATATAGTCTACTTTGCTGTTTTGAGAAAAAGTCTTGAAAAGATATTGATTTCTATAAATTCCATTTATAATCATGTTCTCGAGTGTTGCTTTGGGATTGAGAATTTTTAGGTCTTCTATTTTTCTAATAGATATTCTTTTATTGAAATATGATATCATATAGATTCTTTCTTTATCTTTTTTTATAATACAACTGTTATTTTGTATTGTTCCTTTTGAGCATCCAGGGCATTTTTGTAATCTTGTCTCCTGGTCATTATTGGAACTGTAATAGATAAAGTATTCTACTATTGCATTATATTCCTCTCTTACTTGTTTTAATTTTTCCCAAATTAACTAATCATTCTTGTTGCTTCATACGGCTCATAGTTTAAATCACTTGTCTTAATTAAAACTTATTTTAAGATATTTTGGTTCCCATTTTGTACAATCTTCTTTCCAAGTTATTGTAAGTTGCTGTACTTGTACTTTTGAGAAGTTTTTGATTATAATCTAGTACTAATCTGGAATAGATCCTTTGCTCATATTCTATATTAATTGAAGCATTTACTAATTCCTTATTTTCATACTTTTCTGATCTAATAATTGATCTAAATACATCAGTTTATTATTTCTTAAAGATGGTATAACCTTTCTGTATTTTTCTGATATAAGGTATTCTTGAATTGGACTATTTTCTTTACTCCATTCAAATATTTCTTGACATTTTCAACTATGAAAGATTATCCCTATATCTTTACCAATTTAGTTATCAGAAGTGAGAAGTTGCTTTTATCTGATAAATGGCTTAATAACTTGCAAGTTAGTAAATTAAGTGGCTCCCAATATTTGATTTGTGCTTACTTGAGTCTAATAATTGTTATGATCCCAACTGGTTCTGGATCATTTAACCTGTTACATAAATGCATTATTTGACTTTCTCATTGTAGCATTCAGATATTTTCAAGTTGAGAATCTTTGGATAATAAATTACACTATTTGATATAGATCTGCATAACATACTTTTATTTTTAAAAATTTTTCTATATACTGCTATCAATATGTTGCATATTTTTCAAAACAATATGCTATATTACATTCTAAATTCTATTCTAGATATTAATTCCCTGCTTAGAATATAGAGGGCCTATTTGTCAGTCATTCTTTTGCTTTTCAGGACTCTAATAACTATGTTGACTTCTTTAAGCATATGTTCTTTGAGTTCAATTGAAGTCTTTTGGTTGCTATTTCAGATTTTCAGAAATCTGGCTTGTTTTATTCTATCAAGTTCTTTAACTATTTTTTCTTCGATATCTACATACACTTCTTCTGGATAACAATTAGGGTTGTGATAGTTATAAGTATCAACTTGTTACTATTTATTTGGGAATCATTGGTCTTGTAAAAAGCTCTTGCAGTTTTCAAGATTTCTTCTATATCTTTCTTGAACCTTGCTATCCATATCATGTCATCCATAAAGGTTATAGCCACATGCCTTAATTCTAATTTTCTAATGTTATGGTCTTTTAGATTAGGGTTTCAGATAATTAATATTTTATATTCCCTTTAAGTATCATTCTAAATTTTGCAAAGTAGGGTATTATAAAAAATTCACCAAAGTAAGGGTGAGATGAGATGGTTTCTTCTTGATTAATTCCATCTCCTGCTACTATAGGTCTGTAAGATCATTTTCAAATATAATTTGAAATTCTCTGTTTTGGAATAGATACATCATAATCTTAATAGAGCCTTTTGAAACTTTAATTTGTTTCATTGCTTTAACTAACATTTTTAAGCTAATAGTGTT
Organism: Acaulospora colombiana; assembly: GCA_910592055.1. Lineage (NCBI taxonomy): Eukaryota > Fungi > Glomeromycota > Glomeromycetes > Diversisporales > Acaulosporaceae > Acaulospora > Acaulospora colombiana. The sequence continues at coordinate 4,631 of CAJVPT010006163.1, forward strand.
ATAGACTTTGGCCGTGTCCTGAAAAAGTATCCACAGTTTCTTTTTGTTTTCTCTAACATCTTCACAGATATTGTTGGGAATTTAAATAGGTTCTGCTGTACTTTCTCCAGATAATTCTATGTAATTGGGTCTTCTGAGAATATTGTTGACTTTATAAATTTTATCCATCTGATTGATGAGGATTTTAGTAAAACATTTTCTTGTGATCTCGAATAGGACGATGGGTCTAGTATTTGAGAGTTCACAACTTCATATCTTTGGTTTAGCTATTGAATATATGGTTTTGTTTTCAATAAATTGAAATAACTTCCTATGTCAAAAAGTTGTTAAGCATTCTTTTCAAGAATTCCTGTCATTCTTGGCTTAATTTCTTAAGCATTTCATAGCTAATTTGTGATCTGTCTGGAGCTTTATTATTTGGAAGTGAATGTAAAGTTTTATTTAATTCCTCTTAGAAAATTGATTCAAGTAATTCTTTATATCAAGTTTCTTGTATGAATTCTTTGGGCTTGTACTTATCCTTCCAATCCTCTGGTAGACTGTTATAACTAGAATTTTATTTTTTAAATATCTCTATATGATACTTTCTAACCTCTTCTTTGATTTCACTTTTCTGTGTTGTAATGTATTTGATATTATTTTTTTTGATTTTGATTCTATCAAGTATGATCTTGTTTCTAATCCAATTTGTCAAGAAGTTAACTATTCTTTTTTGATTGTGTTATAGATTTTTACACCTTCATTCTAGAGTTGCTTTGATTATATCTCTTGTTTTTTTGATTTCCAACCTTTGACATATGAATTTTAATTCCTCTATCACATCTTAGATATTTTTTTTTAGAATTCTCCAGGACATATTGGAAATACTATATTGAACACAGATATTTTTAATCTGGTAATTGGGCTTATGAATAGTATTATGTTTTTCTATAGCTAAGCTAAGGGTTTGTAAATTAACTATGTTTTTTGATGTTTCTGCCTTGTTAAAAAGTTCTTTTAGTCATAAGGCTTTTCTATATTCAACAACTTGGGATTGTAATTATTTTTTCTTTTTTCATTTGGAGTTGTATTTTTGGTTACAAGTTTGTTAAAAGCTGTTTTACATAGTAGTTTTTCAAAAGTTTTTCAAAGCTTGTTTGCCTGAGTTTCTCTTTCCTTATGGTTCAATTCTTCCTGTAATATAGGTTTAAGAATTGTTTTAAACTTGTGATCCAGACTTTCTTAATATGTTTGCCATTGTACTGGAAATGATTCCTTTATGTCTATTCATTTTGGAATATTTGTGAGAGATTTGTTGACTCCACTTCTTGTAAACATGTTTTTGTCATAAAGCATGATTATTAGCATAGTATAGTCACTTCCCATAATATCTTTTATATTTTGATTGTCAAAATGAAATAAGGTTAGCTTGCAAGATTATATGATATTCAGATATAATCTATTCTGCTACTGCTTGTTGAGTCTCATCTTATCGGAGTTTTGTTTTTTCCTTCCTATGTAGCTTGTATGTCTACAAATTCTCATTCATCTAGAAAGTTGAACAATAGAATTTCTGGATACCATGATAGTTTAAACATAGCTTTGGAGGAGGTTTGTCTATTTTTTGATAGGTTGTAAGCTGCATTGAAATCTCCTATCACAACTGTGAGATAACCTACTCCATACTTTCTTTTAATGAGGCTTATTAATTTCTCCTGTATTTTTTTGCTTCTTTTTTTGTTTAATAGGATATAGATTTGTATAATACAAATTTTTTTCTATTTCATAAGCAGATTGACAACAACTATATATCCATCTTCTTCTTCTACAGATACTATTTTTTTTTTTAGGTCTTTCTTAATTAAAAGACTAACTCCTGCTCTAAATGGTATCTTATTGTTGATACTATAGAAATGCTTGTAGACTTTTTGATTGTTGAAGGCCCATTGCACATTGGTTTGAGTTAATTTTGTTTCACATAATCCTAGTATACCTATTCCTTATTTTTGTATTTTCTCAATAAGACTCTATTGATTTGTCTTATTTGTAATACCTCTATATTGTATGTATCTATTTTTACCACTTTATTAGAAATTGCATCCTCTTTGTTATTTGTTTCTATTATTTTATTTTGAATTTGGCTATTTAAAAATGTTTGTCATTCCTTATATAAAAATAATATTATATCTAAATTATTATCATATTCTATTTTATTATTAAACTCATTTGATTACTTTTTACCCTTGTTCATTATGAATATTGAGAAGAAACTAGACTCTTACTCCTCATGATTGTTATAAACAATTGGTATATCTTAGGAGTGGTTTGCTTTTTTATTGTCATGTTTAGGTCTTTTAAAGATTAATTATTCTTCTAATTTACCTATTCTACTATTTAATTTTTCAAGATTTGCTAAAATACAATTCAGGAGATCTTGTGAAGCTTCTACTTCTGGTTCTGATTCATCTCTTGTATTTCTATAGCAATTGTATTTTTGATTTATTGATTCTCTATTGCTTTCTATTGCAAAATATCTATTGAATCTGTTATTTCTTGTTATATCCTTCTATTATAGTGATATCTAATTTGTCTTTGATTTGTTTAACTCTGATTTTTATCAAAAATAGAGGTGGATTTATGGATTCAGTGTCTGATGGCATATTTGTAGCTAAATTTTTATTCATTTCTACTTTTCTATATTCATATCTTGCTCTTGGGCTTTTAATAACTCTTTTGGATTTTTTCTTTTCTAAGTTAGTAGAATATTTGGTACTCTGAGAAAAACACAATTCTTGTAAGAAAATATGTTATCTGTATGCATTATCTCTATTTTCTTTTGTTGTAAAACAGACTACTATAAAGTTCTGTTTTCTAAGCGTAAAGAGATCTTAAGGTATATAATATGCTTTTGCTTGAGTGCTATTTAATGTCTTGGTTATTAAACTAGTATATATTTTAATTATATCCAGAAGTTATATTAAGTTATAGTTTCTCTCAACCAAAATATCATTGATTTCTCTATCACTTAATTCTAATTTTGAGAAAATAGCTCTTAACATTTCTGTACTGATTGGAGTTATCCACTTTGCTTCTGAATCAAGGTTGAGATATTTGTGTTACTTGATATATGTCTTAACCCTAGGTTTGATATTTACCTTATAGATATAGATGTTTTGAATCTTTTCATATCTTTTAAGGTGTTTAGCTATATAATATTGCCCACTTTTTGATCCACATTAATCAGACAGATGTATCAGATAAGAATATTTTCTTCAGTTTTAGTTTCACAGAAGATTTTTTTATTAAGGTCTCTTCTAGTCTTGTGTATATTATCCATAGCTTGTGGATTTATTTGTTGAATGATAAAGTTGTTTTCTTTTTAATTTGTTTCCTCTATATATTTTAGGATATTTTCTTCCTTTTGTGCTCAAAAGATTAGCCATTCATTTTCATTAATGAATTCCTTCTTTAGAACATTTCTTTTTCTTGTGGCAATTTTAGTATATTACCTAAGTACACCTTGGTTTCCTTTTCAGACTTCCCTGAAATATTAGCTATCATTGCTTCAAATCCATAATTTCTTTTTTCTTTATGAAGTATAGATTTGTTAGTGGGGCTAGTTCTCTATTTCTAGTTCTATATGAGCTGTGTTCACTTATACAATGGTTTTTGATTTTTTTTTGGAGTCTTAGGAAATCTAACTCTTCTTGTTCTTGAGCACAAGTCATTGTGATTTTATTATCTATTGTTGATTTACTATCTACATGTTCAATTATTTCTATTGGTTGAGGTTTGGGTTTGCATATTTCTTCTGGATTTTTGATAATTTCCAGAAACCTATCCTCTATATAGGGTTAAAGAAGATCTTCTTCATTGTCTTTCTCAGTTGCCAAAAATGTAGTAAGTATTGAGTTAAAATCTATTCTTTGTGAAAAATTGTTTTATTAATTCCTAGTATCTTGGCAATAATACTGTTTAGAACTATATATGTTTCAGGTAATACAGTTACTTTTTCATTAAATTTGATTCTTTTTTATTGTAGTAGTTGTTAAAAGGCTCATAACTTTGAATACTTATTATGTTTTTGTGAAAGCTTGACTAAGGTATCCACTATGTTCTCTTCTTTTTTGTTTATTATTTACAGTATCCGTTGAGCTCTATTCATACTTGCTACTGTATTATTTATGTTATGTCACATGTTTTATTGTTGGATCTACTGTTTTGACAGATTTACTTTTGTTTACTTGTTTATCAAATATGTTATTTTGGTATCAAACTTTTAAGTTTATCTATTGTTGTTGTATTTTGATTGATCAATGTGAAGCAAACACGTATTTACTAGTTGTTTATCTGTTTGTTGTTTAGTATTGATCTATTGTTTATTATTTTGTCAATCTGTATAGAATATTCAGTTATATGGGATACAACTTTGTTGATAAAATTAGAACACGTGTTATGTTTGTTGTGTTAAAAGATACATCACATAAATATTGTTTTTGTTTGAGTATACTATAAAAATGTGTATATTATGTGTCTGTTATTTATGTGTTGCAACTGATTTGCTATCTATGTTCTTTAGTTATTGTTTTTGGATTCTTGATGTCCTCTTGGATTTTTGTGACTTTTGAGTTTTAACTGGTTCACTGGTTAAAACTATTATGTTGTGAAAGTTCCTTCTAATGTCTAGAAAGGTGTTAATCTGTACTGGCCTGATTAAAAGCTAGAAAAGTTGATGTTGAATCCTTTGACCTTCCTGTAATTCAGATTTTATTTTTTATCTTTCTTCTTCTCAAAAATTTTAGTAGAGTGTAATACTATTGTAAAAAGTATGTACTTCTTTATTTGTTGACTTGTTTGTTAAGCCTTGTATATATTTTTTGAGAAGGGTTGTATAATTGTTAGCTTTTGTAGATGCTATTGAGTCAGGTTTAGTGTGTTTTGTTTTTTTTTCCAAAAATTACCAAAAAAAGAAATTTTTAAAAAAAGGAGGATCAGTGAAAAGAGTTTTTTTTTTTGTAGCATATATATATTTAAGATAATATAATATCTATTTATAGAGAAAAAATTCTTTATTATATTAGTTGAAAAATATTTATTTAGCATAATGTCACTTATATAATATTTATTAAAAAAATATATAATTTAATAAATTAATAGTATAAATAAATTATTATTATTTTTTTTTTTACATATACAACTTTATCTATTTATTGATTGTATATATTATATTTACTCTTGTTTACAAAGTGATTTTATAGACTGTTTCTATGTTTAGCTAAACAATAAAACCAATTGATACTATATCTATTATACCATATTATTCTTTGAAGAGTTATTAATATGTCTAGACTCTATTAGCATGTGTAATAAGAATATTATATATGTTTGTCAATCCTTGAATGATACTTTTTATAGTATCAGTGGAGATTTCTGACTATTTTGTTGATTATAAATCCTGTGAATGGTATTTTATTCTTTTTTTTTTTTCTTTTTTTGTTTATTTATAATGTCTTGAGTCTTTTCTTAGATTTTTAGACAGTTGTACCTGTCTAATTATATGTTATAAATAATAAAACAAATATTGTTAATAAAACTTTAAATGATTTTTATGACTTTGTTTAGAGATATAAATCTATTGATTATACTTATTATATTTTAGTTGATGGCTCCTCTTATCAGAAGATCCTATAGGTTTGATTTTTGGATATATTGATAATTTTTTCTTTTGCTGCATATGAACTTCTTTTTTCAATTCTTGTTATGGTTTCATGATATATTGTTAACATGATTAGATTATTAATTTCTATTTTGTGATATAGGTGACAAAAGAAATAAATATTGTCTTCTGTCAAAGTACATGAGAAACATTGAGCTAATATATATATTTAAGTTTTCTTATATAGTATATAGTTTGTTCATAGCAAGAAGTTTAAGATTTCAAAGTTTGATTGCAAATCTTCTTTGAATGTGATTAAAAGTATCTATATATTTGTCAGTAAGTTTGAATAGATACAGTGGTTCTATAAAGTATTTTTAATCTATGTTATCTTTTTGAAGAGATAATATATTGCTGTTTCTTTTTAACTGGTTTCATTCTATATCAGTTCTGTTTATCATATCTACTTCAACACTTTTCAGATTATACCAAATATTTTAATTGAATTGTTATAAAAAAAAAAGATTGTTATAAATTTAAGTGTGACTATAGTAGAAGTATAATCTTCAATATTGTTTTTGAGAGCTGCTTTTGCTACCTTATCTATAATATTAAGGGCTATAACTATATATTATTCTTTATCAACTTTGTTTTAGTGAATTGTTAGATGTGCAAATTAAATAAATAAGTACAAGTTTTAGATAAACATGTATTGTAAGATCTTTTTTATCTATTAGAATACTGTGTTTGTTAATTTTTTGATTAATTTGATAGAACCTATATTAATAACTATAGTGCTTTTATATAAAATATAGCCTAGAGTAGTGTTCACAATTTTGATCTAAATCTGATTGATCCGTAAATCGGATACGAATTAGATCAAATCAAATTTCAAAATTTTTAATCTGATCAGATTCAGATTGAATCGAATTTTAAATTTATAAAATTATCGGATTCAAATCAGATTCGGATCAAATCCAATATAATTCAAATCAGATATATACCAGTCCATATAAATTGTTATATAATTATTTAATTTCATTTAAATTG
>CAJVPT010006164.1:0-11314 GCA_910592055.1 Acaulospora colombiana
ATAAACTTATTAATAAATTATCAAATAAACTTTAATAAATAATTTTTTAGATTCAAAAAAATATATTTTAAAAAAATCTTTTATGTTAACAAAATTTTTAATCAAATTATAATTGATTAAAAATTTTCAAAAGCGAGTGTCCCATACTGTATATATAAGTAATATAATGTTATTGTTACTGTACATCTGATCGATCTAAGTCAAATCCTTGCAATGACAGCCGCCTGTTATTTCGTTAAAACGTTATTTAATGAAAAAGATTTCTCATGTATGGTTTTTATCAGCATGGTATAATTATCATACGCATTATTATTGTGCACGAATTTATTCATAAATAGGGAATTTGACATTTCCTACCCTTAAACAATAAAAGAAAATTCAACGTTTCCAAGTTTATTTGAAGTCAGCATAATTTGAGCGAAAATTAATTTTTTTAAATATTCTCTCTAGAACTTTATTTATATTGTTTAAGCATTATTATGTACAGTATATTAGTAATTCATAATTAATTAGGAATTTTCTGAAAAAAAAATAAGTCATTAGATAGTATATTGTTCTTTTATGCCAGTTACTCTATGTCCCAGAAAACTTGAATTGAGTTTGACATGAATTTAAAAAAGTCTGCAAAATCAAAATCAATATTATTTTTTTATTAAGAAAAATGAAGAATGATAATATAATAATCTGATAGCATAATATAAAACGAAATTAAAAGAAATCCAATATCAATGTGAATAGAAAAATATTCTTATACTCTTAAATTAGATTAATTAGTAATATACGTACATACAGAATTCATATTTTAGATTTATTGGAAGCTATTATGATAATACGAACAGGAGTTTCGACTACATATTTCGGTAATCTAATGATATTTGATGAATAATGTTGACCATCTTTAATTAATATAAATAGCAAGAGCTAAGTGATCTGCTAAGTACAAGACAAAATATATGCATGTAATATACACTACCTGAACAAAAGTATTATACACCATTTACTGTATTTATTTATTTATTTATTTTTTAACTGGCGAAGTCCTGCCATTGAGTTTTTATTTATTCATTAATACAGGCTTATATACACAAATTTAATTGTGAGTCTATACATTTATGAAAGGAAAAAAACATTATGACTTAGTATTCTATTACTAGAAATCCGGTGACTTGCTGCAGTCCACCTTAGTGGGCACTAGTGTGTCAAGATTCCACTAGCTCTAATATTGATAGAAAAGAAGAAAAAAGGAAAATAGCTGTTTTTTAAAATTTTTTCTGTTATGATGTTTATTAGTTCTATATATAGTTCCCCGAACCTGTCCTTTAGGTGTTTCTTAAGATTAATTTGAACCTGTTCTGACTCCAGATCAGCCTTTAAGCTTTTAATAGCCTGTGTTATTGGTGTGTTTAGGCTTTGTAGTGTGGTTCGCTGATTGTCTGTCTTATTGTTGACTCACTTCTTCTAGTGTTTAAGTTTTTTATTTATGTTTTGACTTTTTTCCCATTCTATTGTGATGTCATATCTGAGTTTTCAAGTTTTTAGTTTGGCTTGACAAAACTTGTGTGTTGCTACTCAGATTGATTCTAGTGCTCTAGATCTATCTTTTGTTATGGTCTCTGCTACTTGTATCATGCCATATGTTGTGACTCCCTGACTATATCCTTCCATTCAATTTTATGTCTTGTTTTTATGTTTTCATTATGTTTCTGCATTATTTGTGTTCTTTTCCATTTGTTTTGAATTGGTTGTCTTTAGCTCTTGCTGCGCTTTCCTTTGTCAAGGCCTATATAAACTCTTCTTGAAGTTTTGTTTGTATTGTATTATATTAAAAGATATGGTCATTGGTTTCTTTATACTGTTTGCTAATTTTGCATTTATCATTGGGATAAATATCAAGACATCTTTTATTTAATTTGTCCATGGTAGTTAATTCTCCCATTTATGTTTTAATTCTGATTGATCGGTCCATGTAATCTCTCATATTGGTTGATATTGTTGTGATCACTGTTGGCATTAGAAGCTCTAGAGTTAGAGACCAATGAATTTCTCTAAATTTCTTCTGGTTCAGCCAATTCTAGTATAGATCTTATATATCTGTCCAATAAAAATGAATTTTCCTCCCAAAAGTCACATGTCAAGCTCCAAAACGTGACTAAGCAACTATAGATATTTTGATCTGAAGAACATCTTTCCTTATCAGCTCCAAAATAATTGTCAATTTGGATTTCTCTTTAAACACCAATTTTGACCTCCGGCCGTGAAATGTTAATGAAGATTCCTTTCCTGAATCACGTATCACAAGACATGAGTGCTTATCCCGTAGTTCCAGAGACACGCAATATAAACAGTTTTACAAAAATTATAAGTATTCTATTATTAATATGAATTAATAATACTAACAGAGTTTCCATAGTTAATAATGCTCTTAGCAAACTTAACAAATATACTATTTATAGTGATTATAGATTCTAAATATGTAATTGATAGCATATAGTTATAATAGTTTAATGTCAAATATTGCCATATTTAGTAGTAGCTAAAACAGTATTTATAGGTGTCCAAAAACCTTGAGATGTTAGCATCAAAACATGTATCCAAATCATCAATAGTATCTTGTAAATAAAATATTTGTTCTTGTCCTCATACAATTACAAATATCCCCTTGCCTCTTTCTTGACCCTTTCCCCTTTTCTTGACTCCTCTGTTAATAAAAGTATTGTTGAGAGATCTTTACTTTTATTCCCCTTAGGAACTATAGCATATTCATGTTAGTGAAGGATTCTAACTCTATGTTTCCCTGCTTTAGTTCACGGTCATCTGCTTGATTTAAGAGAGGAGAAATTGAGCAAGTTGACACTGGCTTCTTTGTAGTGTTCACCATTTACTTGCCCATTTATTCTTGAATATTTGTCTTGTTAGAGACTTGATTTCAATGTCATATTTTTTTGGTTCCATCTGGTGAGTATGTTTGTTGATGTGGAGATTTGTATGTTTATTGTTATAGTGTGTTTAGGTTTGTCTGTTAGGTTTGTTGAGACCAGCTGGTCCACCTTTTCATTGCTTAGGATACCAGAGTGACTCTTAACTTTTGTTCAACTGATTGCAAGTCTTCTAATTTTTATTAGGTCCCTGATGGTACTGCTGAGAATTCGATTTGGTTGATGTGTATTTCTTTGATGTCTCCTCTGTGATGAAGGCTCTCCTAATATATTTATTGCTGCCTGACTATCTGTAAGAATAGTAATTATCTTGTTTTGTACTAAAGGTACTTATTACGATCATGATGGCCATTAGTTCTGCTCTTGTGAATAAAGGTGTGTTATATGTCTCTGCTTGAAATTCTGTCAATTTTTTTCCCTCTTTGATGGTTATAATCCAATCTAGTTCCATTCTGCTTCTCTCTGGATGTCTGTTGAAAGAGTCATTTATGTAAATCTGTAGATCAATGAGTTCACTCAGGTCTTTTGCTATGGCTAAAAGCTAATCTATGAGTCTTGTGTACTTGATTAATCTACTGTGTATTAGATATATCATTTTTGAGAATGGATCCATGTGGTAATATGGTATCATTCTTGGAGTTATTGATTCTGCTTCTCTCTTATGCAGTGCTTTCTTGATTCCCTTGAGAGTAAAGCACTGCCTGTTTGTCATGTATTATTGTTCTGTTAGCTGGTCTTTATGAGGATCAGCTGATTTTGAGCTTTTGTCTACTGTTACATTTACCGTTCTTGCACTTATTAGATCTGTAATACATTAACCTTGTTCTTTGTGCTAGCTTCTCAATTGATGATTATTTTTTTGGCATCTTTTGCATTTGAAAAGAGGGGATGTTAATGGTAGTGATACTATGTAGTTGGCTATGATCTTGTCTAAATCTTGCATGCTACTTTTCCTGTAAATTGCAATTTTTTCATCTGATTCTGTTATTATCCATTTGATTGTTATCTGTGACTGGGATGGAAAACCTGGGGTATTATTATGGAAGCTATTGTTGATGTCACTAGTAGGAGATTCTGCTATATTTGTATAAGAGTTCTGGTTTGGGTCTATATATATAATTTGTTATAGGTCTTGAAATTATCCAGGAGTCCTGCCTTGTTTACCTTTTCTTGTTCTAAGTTGTTGCCATATAAGAGGTCTTAATAGATCATTATTCATAAGCTGTTCCTCGAATAGGATTTCTCTTTTCCTTAGAGCTTGTCTGTTTCAGTCATACCATTTGCTTGATGTGATATTTTTGATAACTATTTTTTTTCCACTGGGTGCAGTACAAATTGTTGTGTGGTTTGTCATCTCAAATATGATACCCTGTACTTTGTGCATATTAAGAATATTGTTTGTAAGGTTCTGTTATTTTTTGATCCAAAATAGGTATTTGTTCTCTAGGATTGATATATTTGACCAGTATTGATTCTGAAGTTATTGCAATTTGATCCATGCTGTTTTACTATATATGTCTGATTCGTTGATTCTTTTTTTCCAATTGTTTCCACACAGTATGACCTGTTTGTCCCATATATTGAACATTTTGTATCATAAGTCTGCATGAATAATGGTATTAGGGACTGTTCTGGGCAAATTGATTTTGTGTTTAAAAGTTTTAACTATCTTGCTGTCAAGTCAATTTCATTTCTGTTCAGTTAGGGCCATGTTATTAAGAAGGTACTCGACTGCTAGATATAGTACATAGTTAATTATGTATTGTATCTATTTATCTATGATTCTTTTCCATTTAATGAGGTTGGTTGTATTGTCAATTTTTTCTCAGATTAGTTATTTTTGATGTTATTTTTTCCTATCCTCTGAGATTCAGACTCCTAGGATATGAGCCATTTCAGTTTTTTTCAAAGGTGTAACCTTGGTTCCTGTTAGTATAACTCCTTGTACCTGGTTATCTTTGCTTGCATTGATACAAATGAGTGATGACTTGTTTCCATTAGCCAGTATATCATTGATGTAGAGAAATTCTGATTCTGTATCTACATGTTGGATCTGATTGAAGCATACTAGGTAGTGTTGTTTATATATGCTGTTGCTATAATTATTTGTGATCTAGTGTATTGAAATATTCTGTTGTTATTATCTGTTGCAGCGTTGGAGCTCCATGTCACTTTTATTTCATATTCCATCTTTTTGTCCTCTATTTCTTGTATCAAGTAATCATAAAAAATCCTCTACAAGAGTAGGGATATGGTTTTTCCTAAATCAATCCCATTTTGAACTTTATATTTTTCTGTATACCTGTGTGCTGTAATGACTCTATTGTGTCTATTCATTAAAGTGTCATCTAGTATATTGATAATTTTTCTGGAAGTTTGATCCACTTCAGTGCCAGTATCATTATGTCTTTATTTATTGAGTCATATATCTTGCTTATATTCTGACTGAAGATCTACACCTCTTTCTCTGTTTCTCTAGCTTCTTTTGGGAGGTTGTTCATTATGTGTATTGGCTGTTATATACTACTACCTAGAAGTCCTGCCCAGTTGCTTCTTGATATTATATAGTATTGATTCAGTGTTACTGTTATTCTGTTGTTAAGTATAGACATAAAAACTTTCCTTGTTGTCTTAGTAGAATAATTGGTTATATGATGTTAATGTTTCCCATCCAGTCTTTAAGTTTAGAGATTGAATAAATTTCTCCTTGTTTCCACTCTTTTGAAACTTTTCCTGTTTCTATGATTTAAATGTAAATTGTTCTTAAAAGCTGGAGGCTCTTGAGCCCTAGGTTCCTTAATATGATATATAGTATTTTTGTGGATCCTGGTATACTGTGCTTGTTTTTAACTTAAATTGCTTCTTTGATTTCTTGAGTATCAATCCCGATTGTGCACTGGCTGTACCATTTTGGGTTGATGTGTTCAATTGGTATATATCTGTTAAGCTAGTTTGGATAGTTTTGCAAGTCTGCAGTCTTTCTGTGTTATGTCCATTCCTTGAAATGGTTTCTGACTTTGATCTTGATTTTATTTTGATCTGGGACAATTGTAATTTCATCTGTTCTGGCATGTTCAATCAGTCTGCTTGTATCTATCTTCCTATAGGGCCTGTCTAGTATACTATCTATCATTCTTTTTGATTGATCTTGTAGAAGTTTGAAACATTTTTCTATTCTGTCATTAATTGTCTTTATTTTCTCCCTTTTATTGCTTGTTGAACTATCTTGTTTTCTATCTTCCAAAGTTTCTATAGTTTCTTCAGCCACTGGTACTGTTGAATTCGACTATCAGAGGTATTGTGGCTGTTAGTTGATATGTTATTGATTCTCGCTCCATTTTTGTTTATAGCTGCTATTATTTTTGTTAACTTTTTTTTCATTTTGATGTGGACATGTTATTGTTCAGGTATCTTTTGTATGTTCTATAGGTCTTTTTTATTAAAAGTATAAGCCTCATTCTGTCTCTGTATCTGTATGTGTGAATTGTCTTGATATTCCTGCTCTTCCTTCATTTTTTAAGTACTTTTTACTGGCTTTCAGCAGTATGTTTTTGAAGTAGTTCCAGAGCTCTTCCAGTGTTTAAGATTTGTATGAGGGGACAGTATAACCTTTTCCTTCACCACCTTGTTGAAGTCATTCCATTGTTTGTTGGATGAGTTCTTATAGTCAATTTGCTTTATGTTATTGTTTTTCCTGTTTGCAACTTTGTTTCAGTGTTTGTGCAGAATGCTAGTAGTAATTGTAACCATCTTATAATCTGTAGCTATAGTTGTGATTAGTAATGTGTGCAATATACTAGTAATATGTTGAGCCAATAGTCTTGATACCCATATGTAGTTCAGTTTGCTGCCATATGCACTTTTGCTCCTGATATATGTATATCTTCTTGTGTATAGATTTAAGTGTCTATATGTATTGGTGAAGTCAAGGATAATAAGTGTGTTAATTATATCTCTATTGTGGATGCCTGGCTTCTTTTTATTTATAGTTCTGTCTAGCTCGTTATCAGCTATTTTATTGAAGTTCCCTAGTACCATTATAAAAAAGTTTTTATTTGTTGCTTCCTGAATAATTTGCTTCAGCCATTTGATTAAGTTATATTTGTTTCTTCTTTGTGTAAGGTTGGAGGGACTGTAAATCATAATTATTCTGTACTTGATTTTTGCCTTGAAGGCCATATCGATATAAATACTTCTGTCTTGCCAGGTTCTAGTTTATATATGTGTGTTGTCCATTCTTTTTTGATGATTATTTCAACTCCTATACCTGTTTGATATTCTATATTACTTGTTGTCTATATCACATATTCATTTTCTTCTTTTGTCCATCTGTAGTTATATGATAATCATGTTTCTATGATCCCTATCATGTTATATTATTCTTCCTTTGTGAAGGTTGTGAGTGCAATTTGTTTGTTCTCTTTATTAATGCCTTTGATATTTATTGTACCAATCTTCCATCTGTTGTTTGTATTGTTATTCATGTTTAAGATATTTGTTGTGTTTGTTGATTCAGTTTGATGTTTAAGTGTTGAATTGAATATGTTATCAATTAATTCTTCTATTCCCATTGGAGTTTTTCCTGATATTTGTTTTGTCATTTTATTGTGATAAATTGGATTCTAATGAGCTTGCTGGTTGTAAGAGTTTGAATAGATTAATTGCTTCCTCCATTATGGAGCTTATTTTGTTAAGTTGTTTTTTATATGCTTCTTATAATGCTCTGATATTTTGGATATTGATGTTTGAGGTTGTTTCCATTGTTGTCTTGTCTGCTGAGTTTTCTTCTAATTCTTCCATAAGTTCATTAATACTTTCTGGATATCTGCTGGCGCACTCCTGTTCTAAGGCATCTACTTTTTCATCTAGATCTTTGAGTGAGACTCTTATTTCCTAAATTTAACTCTGTAGAAAGAGAAGTAGTTTGTAGAGGTTTCTTCCTGCAGAGTAGTTGTTAGCGTTGTCTTCATATTTAACAATGTTTGCATAGCTTTTGGAATTGTTGAAGTGGTTTGAGTCTCTATGTCTGTGGTTTAATGAGATTATGCATCTGGTTCTTGGTGGAGTTCTTGGGTTGTTGGATTAGTTAGTGTCTTGTCTGCGTGGTGTGACTTTTGGTTTCTCTAGGAATAAAAACTAGTTGTATTCTAATGAGTTGCATGTGAGGCATAGTCAGATTTCATGGTTGACCCATTGTGTTTGTGCTTCTCCAATCATGCGTGTGGTTGTCTTTGCTGCTTGAAGGCCTTCCTGTATCTCGAAAGTGAAAATAGTGAGTCTTTTAGCCTAATTGTTATTGTTCCAAGGGATGTAACATAATTTTACTTTCATATTGGTAATGATTACTGCCAAATTTGAGGCTGCTGTGTTGGAGGGTAATTGAGTAAGTGTTGTGCTGAAATGCTCTCTTTTCTATTTGATTTCGTGTGTTCTGTAAAAGGAAAATATTCTGCAAGAGTGGTATCCACATCCAATTGACCATTTCTGACTAATTTCCATATAGTCTGACATATTTGTAAAGGTGATGTTAGCTAATTAGAAGGGGCCTGCTCTTTGCATAATTATGTAATCGATACTAATTTAGTTGTCAAAAAACTCTGCTAGACCAGTTTTGATAAAATCTTGTTAGATATCCCATACTCTGATAATCTGGAACTTACTCTTGTGTGATCCTGAATGGGCAATCCTTCTAAGTTTGACAAGTTCATTGTCTATAATATTGATTTCACATACCTTGTGTAAGTCTTCCTGATTATCAAAAATGGCAGTAATCTTTGAATAACCAGTTGAGTATTTGTAGCTCATATGTTTCAGGGAGTGTAGCTCCACCACTTTTTTCTTGTCAAATTTGATTTTCTCATTCTGTGATTCCCCTGGAACTAGGTCTGGGTCGATGAGGACTTTTCCTAGTCTCTTGGTCTATGAATATTCCATGGTTTTAAGTAGTATTTGCATGTTCCCTTGAAACTCTTTCTCATAACTGAAGGTTGCTTGTTCGGTAATATTCAGGATGAAATTCTAAACTGATTGTATGGAAGAGTCAGGGTTGCTGATAGAGGTGATGGTAATAGGGGTCAATAGTCTTGTTTGCTTTCTAGCCTTTGTAGGTTTAGTTGTTTGAGTTGTCACCTCAGTTTCCATCACACAGTTTGGTACAAAAGTTGCTGCCTTCTCCTTTCCTTTCTCCACCACTCTTTCTAGTATCTTTTTGCTAGGTCACCATTCATGTACCAAGTGGAGTGTGTCTAAGCTGAGCAGTGGGGGTAATTGCTTTAGATTTCATAATTTTTCCATTATTTCTTGTCATTCTGTTTTCATTATAGTCCAGTATTGTTTGTTTGTTGGCACTTCTAGTTTTTTGTGAGGTGGTCATATTTTTCTTATTGTGACTACTTGATAGCAGGGAACGAGTTGATTTTTGTATAATTGCCTAATAAAGAAATTTTTAACAGTTTAGAATTTTTCAGGAAAGAGTTTTTTTTTTATTTACTATATTTATTAATTACATAAAATTTACATAATAACTCTATTTAAAATTTTAAAATTTATATTTTTTGTAATAAAATATCTATATATAAATCAATATTCTGCTAGTTACT
Source organism: Acaulospora colombiana (assembly GCA_910592055.1). Taxonomy (NCBI): domain Eukaryota; kingdom Fungi; phylum Glomeromycota; class Glomeromycetes; order Diversisporales; family Acaulosporaceae; genus Acaulospora; species Acaulospora colombiana. Next base: position 9,536 of record CAJVPT010006164.1, read on the forward strand.
CATTATTCTTAATAACTGTTTCTATTTTTCACGATTTTTTTTAACGGGTGGCTTATACCTTGTTTATTAGATATTTTTATAACAAGTATGTACAAATTTATTTTATACAAATTTATCACTCTATCTACCTAAGTAAACTCACTAAGGAAATCTTCTTACCATATGGCTTATTGCAGAGTACTGATATATACTTGACTAATTTGCCAAGGCTCTATCTGTCCCATAAAAATTTTGTTGTAAATGAATAGATTGTGTTCCAGTTGATCCAGTGATAACTAGCATGTGTCATAAGTGCATTGATACCTGGGATGCAGGATTTGTGTGTATTCTTTTCTATGGATATAGGTTGCCATTGCCTTTTGTCTTTTGTGGTGATATTGTGTTCCTTTTCCCATTGTATAAAGTTTTCACACCTTAGATTCCATTTTCTTGTTGTATATTGAGAAGCCTGTTAATGATATCTTTGATAGTTTCTTTATGATGTTCTGCTAGTGTGTATTTTTTAATGGTCTTTATTAAGTTCATAGTAAGGGCTCCTTTTGCTATGTAGTTCTTGACCTCATTTGTCCAGAGTTTTGATTGTTTGTTGAGTTCTTTATTGAAGTTGTGTTTTATGGGTGTGTCTGATCTACTGCTGACTTCTTCGTTAATTATTTGCTATAGTTCTCTGTAGATGTCTGCTCCATTTCCCTTACATATCATGCAGTGTGTATTGGTTTCTATTTGTTAACAGTTAAGACATAGATTGTCTATGTAAGTGTTTGTTGCTCTTCTGTGTAGTTTGTCCTTGGTGGGTAGTTCTAGGTTCCAAAGTCTGTATCTGAAGGATCTACTATTGTGGTCCTCTCGATTGATAGGTCCTATTGTGAGTTTTGACGGTGGTCTGTTGGTAAATGAGGCCTCCTATACAATATCATTTAATGTGGAGGTACTATTGGTTGTTGTGAAGTTGCAGTCTAGGCTTCTCCAATTAAGAATGTGTTTTGTACTAATTAAATTTTTTATTGAGGTTATGATTGTGTTGTCTAGGGTGTGTCCATTCCATTCTTGTGTCTAGTTTACCGTATTACTTCTGATTGATATGCATTCTATTTCAAATGCCTTTCCTGATAGGGTGGCTTCTTTTGCTAGGAGGTCCGCTCTATCATTGTGTTTGTCATTGCTGTGAGCTTTGATTTTTTTCCAGGTGATAGAGAGTTTTTGGTTTTCTATGATGTGAGTTATAGAATTGATTAAGTTGTTGTTTTTAAGTGTTCTTAGGTTGGCTGAATTTATTTGTGCCGTGTTTATTGCTCCTAGGGCTGCTTAACTGTCCCTGCAAATAGTGATTGTGCAGTTAGCAGGTGCTGTTATAAGGAAAGTGAGTATTGCGGTGAGTTCTGCTCTTGTGAAGAATGGGAACTGATTTATTTTTCCTTGGAAACTGATGTCTGGTCTTTGAGTAATGTGCCAACCAAATCCCATTTTTTGGTTTGAGTCTAGTGATCCATCTGTGAAGACTGAGATTTTGTGGAGTTTTCCTATTTTATGACATATTATTGCCAGTTCTTTGATAGTTTGCTCTGTTGTTTTGAGGTATCTTTTGATGATAGTTTTGTTGATTGTTATTTGGTTGTTAAGAATGGTTGGTGATGGGGGAAGGCCACATCTTTTATTAACTTATATGCTCATATAGGACATCAGACTATACGATTATACCACTATTTTTATATATAGTCAACAAGTAATTATACATGTATGAAGTAAACCTATCTATATGAGTAACTATAGCTATTCTAC